>PVKS010018748.1:0-39558 GCA_004027875.1 Aplodontia rufa | reverse complement strand
AACACACTGTTGGTGGAGCTGCAGACTGGTACAGCCCCTCTGGAAAGCAGTGTGGAGAATCCTCAAAAAACTAGGGATAAGCCCACCATACGACCCTGCTATTCCACTCCTGGGTATCTTTCCAGGGGATTTAGAATCAGCACATTATAGTGACACAGCAATTTCTATGTTCATAGCACCTCAATTTACTATTGCTAGACTATGGAAACAACCCAGATGTCCCTCACTGGATAAATGGATCCAAAAACTGTGGTACATACATACCATGGAATTTTACACAGCAATTAGAAACAATGATATTGCAGCCTTTGAAGGTAAATGGATGGAAGAAATTATGCTGAGTAAAATCAGCTTAACCCAGAGAACCAAGGGTCGAATGTCTCCACTCATTTGTGGAGATTGGAACTAGACCCTGGCCATTCAGAAAGGTGGTTTATTATCATGTGTTAAATCCAGATAAGGTGTAATATTATACAGACTAATAATTTTTTAGAGATATTGTGGGTAAGGGAAGGGAGGGATACAGGTGGGAAATTGGGACTATACACATTTTATATTATTTTGTTAAAAATTTGTATGGTTGTTCAAAAATAAAAATTTTAAAAAAATATGGAAGGTCTTAACTACATTTTTAACAAACTTGAGCCAATTAATATAAAGAGAATGCTAAATACAATGAGGAAACTTATATTCTCATTTTTAAAAATATATTTTATTAAGAATTGAGTTATTGTACAATCATAAATGCATTTAAAGTAACAATATTACATGCATATACACGTAAACCAAAATTACCTCCTAGATCCCTCCCTGTTCTCCTTCTAACTATACTATACCCCCACCACTAAATATCTATGATTGCCCTAGATTATGTGTTATTATGCCTTTTTGGGGTCTAATATATGACATTAACTACCTTTCACACAGACCTGGTTTATAATCCCTTTTCAATAGGACACGGAACACTTAAAACCAGACCTTTGCCAGACCAAAAAGTGATTGAATTATTTCAAATATGTTTTCTTGCCATAGTGATTTAAAAAGAAAATAAAAGCAAAAAGAAGCCTAGAGAAAAAAAAAAAAACTCCAAGAACTTGGAGATTAAGCCATACACTTTCAAATAATACATAGGTCAAGAAGTCAAAATAGAAAATCATAATGATTATTTGACATTTCACAAACTAAAATACATTGGATATAGTTAAAGCAGTGCTTAAATGAAAATTTACAGCATTGAAGTGCCTATATTAGAAAAGAAGATTGAAAATAATTTAATTGCCCATCAAATGAAAATAAAAAAGGCAAATAAATCATATGTAAATGTCAGAATAAACAAAATAAGAAATATTGGCACAAAACAGTAAAATAAAAAAGAAATTATATTAAAAAATAAAAAAACCAAGATCTATATGTGTTTTTAAAGATTAATAAAATCAATGAAACTACTAACATTGATTCAGAAAAATGGGAGAAAGGGAGAAAAGTTAGAAATGTCAGTAGTGAAAGACTGGAAATCATTACAGATTCTTCAGACATCAAAAAGTTAACGCAGGCTAGAGAGGTAGTGCAGCAGTAGAGTGCTTGCCTGGCATGCACTAGGACCCAGGTTCAAACCACAGTACCACATAGACAGCTAAGTGGAGGAAAAACAAAAACCAGATGAAAAATAAAATTAAAAGAAAGATAATGCTTTCCTTTTAAATTATGTATCATGATAACATGTGTAATCATCAAGAGACCACCAAATAAAATGTGAATCTCAAGATAAAATTTGAAACATACAATCCAACCGCTTCTTCTCCAGGCAATACTCCTTCTATAGCCAACACTGAAGGGTTTTATTTGTTGTTAATGGAAAATTACACTATCTTCCTGCTGGCCCTATTCTCTGTACCTCCCAATGAGATTGTTCCTACAATGACACATTTCAAAGCATCATCTGATCACTTTAGCTTTCAGCCCCCAATTAACTCATTTTCTTTGAGAGGAATAACCCTTTATGCCATCAACAATCAGTCATGGAACCATTAATAAGGATGAGGACCTGGGTATTTGTGGTCACTGGGTACCAGGAGCTAGAGGTAAGCACTGACTTTAGCAAAATGCAAAAGACAGTAAGGTTGTATGACTGGAGAGGAAATTAAATTCTTTCAAATTGACTCAAAATCTCAACCCATAAACACCACTCTAAGGTTCTATTATAGACTAGATATCACTGTCTATTTCACTTCAAATACCAATCATAAACTTCAAAACAACCAACAATGTGTGTAGCCTAAGAATCAAAAGGATGTTGGGTTAGAAGCTACATCTCTCTGAAGTCTTAATAGCTTAATGGTTTATTTATGGTTACTAGTATGCTTTAGTTCACTTTTCACTTAGTGGTAAATACTTTCCTCCAATTGGAAAATATTGGTTGAATTGTCTCTTTCTGGTTTTTCACATATTGATATTAGCATAGCAAAGTGGTTCAATATTGTAAGAAAACATACTACATTATGTAACAAGCGATGGAAAACTGCTCATATTGACTGAAGTTGTAAACCAGACTTTGGGAAAATTATTCCAATATAATAATCCAAAAGAAAAATAATGATGATGTCATCTTACTGTGTAAACTTAAAGTTTACATAGCATTTTCATATGTAATTTATGCAGAGATATTTAAACTATGTTATTCACATTAAACAAAACATTGGAAAGAATATAATGACTAGCATAGAAATAGGAAGGCAAACAGCGTAACTACCAAAATTCTAAGCATAGATAATGTTGGAAGGTTTGTACCTGATAGTGTTAAAGGAAAAAAATGCAGAACTAAAAAATTTGTATTATTGATAATGAAATATGTATGAATGAATACCAAAGGTCAGAATTATAGCGTATTTTAATTTTGGGGGTTATTTTTGTAAATTTGTTAGAATAAATAATAAATTCTCTGTATTTTAAAAATATAGAAATGATGACACTGAATTTACACAATTTGTCAATGACAATAAATTTTATTTTTTGAATAAAACAAATAAGTAAGAATTACAACTCACCAAAATGAATAAAAGAAATAGAAAAACGAAGTACTTAGATACTTTTTAGGATCTAGAATTGAGTAACAAGAAACCTTCTTCAAAATAAAATTCTAGACCAGAATTGCTTCATTGGTAAATTGTTCAAAAACATTAGGAAAGAAATAATTAGGAAAGAAACTTAATTTAACTTTCTATAAAATCAAAGGAAATTTCTAGAAAGGAAATTTGTAACCAAATTCTGTCAACCTCATATAGACAAAACTCTTTAAAAATATATCATATCAAATTTAGCAGTATATAAAATGGATTCTGCATTACGATCAAGTATGGTTTATTCCAGCTATTCATAATTGGTTTAAATCAATTAATTTACCATTTTAGTAGGTGTCAGTGCTCTATTCACAACCCTTCAGATTGCTTTGCCATTTTCCTGGTTATCTGATGTTCATCTGAAAAAGTCAATATCTGTGTTATTTTGTTAAACAGATGCCCTCAGGCTGTTGAAAATGTGTACACAAACTGAAAAGCTCAAGTCCCAGGGAAATTTGCACCCCCGACCCCTGCACCCTTTCCCAGTGTCTGAGAGATTCAGGTGAATAAATGATGTACTTTCCTTGTACTAGAACAAAAAAAACAAACAAAAAAAAAAAACAAAAAACAACAACAATAAAGACTTCTTACCTCCAGACCTCCCCTGCAATACTGATATAAAGTTATCTACCACAATGCTTTGCTTGATATTATACCCATATGTAGACAAATTCACCCATTTGGCTATTGGTTTCCCCTACAAATATTTGCTAATGAATATTTTTTCAAAACAGTATTTTTCTCAGTCTTCACTTGAGGAAATCCAAAGCATATATATTCCAAAAGGACAGCCTGGCACTGTGTTGAGTGCCTATAATCCCAGCATCTTGGGAGGCTAAGGCAGGAGGACCACAAGTTCAAAGCCAGCGTCAGCACCTTAAGAGGCCGTAAGCAACTTAGACCATGTCTCAAAATAAGAAATAAAAATGGGCTGGAGATGTGGCTCAGTGGTAAAGCACTACTGGGATCAATCCCTGGTACAAAAATAATAAAAAGAAGGACAAAAATACAAGGATTGACAAGGATTGAGTAGAGTAAGGGGATCAAGGATAAAAGAGAAGCAGAGGATAGGGAGGTCCTGAGGAATGTAATAGACCAAATTATACCATGTGCATATACAAATAAATCACAATAAATCTCACTTTCATGTATAATTATAATGTGTCAATTAAAAAATAAATGAATATAAGGAAGACAGAGTAGAGGAAGGGAATCACAGGGAAGGTTAAGGGGAGGGAAAGGGGGAAAATTGGGGAATGAAACTGAGCAAATTATATTATATGCATCTACAAATATTTCACAATGAATTCTCTTATGTAAAATTGTAATACACAGATAAAAACACAAACAAGGATAAAATTAATCATAAGATGACCTTGATAATCCAAAAAATATTTGGTGAAATTCAAAATCCACTAAGAATTAACATACTAGAAATAGGCAGGAAACTCCTGATCAAGAATATTTACCAAGAAGCTTCAGTAAATATCATTATTGAAATAATTATTTTAAGTTAATTTTCAATTGATACCTAAAGACAAAATTGTATATATTAATGAAGCACCTTGAGATATTTTCATACATGCTAATTTATTTAATGTTTAAATCAAGTTAAACATATATGGATGAACTTTCTCAAGCAGCTTCGAGTCAGCCCTCTGACATGTAAAGGTCAAGAGAAAGAGCAGTCCTATTTTCCTCAACTCTCTGTGGGAGACTAGAAGCCTAACTCTGGCAGGTATTGTGTTCCAAGTTGTAAAACTACTGTGCCTCTTGTCATAAAGATACTTGAAAGTTACTTTTCCTTTGGGTAAAGTGGAGTAGCAACAAATGTGGCCTGTATTCTTATCTCAGTGCTTAAAAATCATCCCATACATTTTTTTCTAGGGACTTGAGTTCAGACTTCTTAAGTTTTTTCCCCTACTATAACATATTTGCATAAAGTCTTTCCTTGCCTATTTAACTTTGCCCAGTACAACTTTTGCTTTGATGCTATCTAAACTCGCTCAATTTGAATACTTCCTGAATAATTATGCTTTGTACAAGCTAATGGTGCAATGCCACCTGACTTTCAACCAAAGGTTTCATAATGGAAGGAGGATTATTAGTATTTATTAAACCTTTTCCCATGCCAAATATTATGTATAATGAAAAACTCCATAAACTAGGTCCCATCACTATCCACATTTTATAGGTGAAGAAATTACAGCTTAAGGAGGTTAAAGGACTTGCATGATATCACAAAGCTATGAAACAATACAATCAAAAGTAAACCAGATTTGCCTGACTTCAAAATGAATATTTTTGAATTATTCCATATTTTAGCCTTAGAATCACAGAATCATTAATTTATTACTTTTTAGAACTACATGCCAATTCATCAAATATAAATGCCTATAGGTATTTCGTTTGAGTAGATATTGAGTCCAATAAGGTTTCCATAGTTAAACTGTTATTTGAAAATTTGCAAGTTCAAATAAATCTAGACACTTGGTCCTATAACCTATAAAGATTCATCCATTCATTCCATAAATATTTTATTCATTTCAAAGTAAAATAGCATTAAACTAGTTGCAAAAGCCTGTTAAAATATTTCTCCTCTGTTAATTAAATTATCCTCTCAAAAAGTCCAGGAAGTTCAATATAAGTCATTCATACCAATAAAGAATCTTACTTAAGTTAAATGCCTATAGTCCATAGTACATCCTTGTTTTGTCCATCTGAGCTTGCTTGTGTGTATGTGTGACATTTTAAAAGTAATGAAGCAAGGTTTAGAGATGAGGTGAGAATATCCATTTTATACGTTATACGGAAATAAGACAGGTGAGAATTCAAAGGTTTAGTTTTAAGACCTAATCAGAATGTTCTCACTAACTTTACTACCTCAAAGCAATAAAATGGATATTCTTACCTCATTTCTAAACCTTGCTTCATTACTAAACCTCTCACACAATGAGATTCCCACTTCTGGAAAGGAAATCAAAGATAAGGTGTGTGAGAGTATGGAAGCAGTGCTCCGTTTAGATGTCCTGTTCAGGCCTGATGCACCCAAGACCAGCAACAGAGAGAATCTTTTTTTATGACCCAACAGCTACTTCCTTCACTGGGTTTTCCCTTGGTCCAAGGAGTCATCTTGCCTATTGCTCTAATTCCCCACAGAAGGTATCTACTGCTTCTGATGGATTAATGAGGAAATCCAGACATTCAGGATATTTTGAAAGACTACACAAGCTCCCAAACATCTAATAACAGCTGAAACCTTGGTTGTAAATGATGTGCTGGCATAGCTTCTGCCTCCACCCATGTCCTCTCTTCCTCACTTTCTCGCAGAAGTATTGCCTAAGAAAACCCTCCAAAACCTTTATGCATTCCGCTCTGCATCTCAGAATCTGTTTCCAGGAAACCATGTCTAAGATTTCATGTGAATTTTAAATAGTCTGCAACTCAGTTTTTCTGACATCTGCCTTTAGTTTCCTTTAAGGCATTCATTTTCTGTTTAATAATAGTTCATTGTAGTTTTTTCTTTCTTAATTTGAAATCATACTAGATTTTGTCTCCATATGCAATTGTCTAGGATTTCTGGCTTTTTACTTGAGGTACATATTGTGAGGGTAGGAGGCAGAATGAGAAAAAAAGGAGAAAGATTGTTATTGCTCCGGTTTAGTCCTCTCGTCTCAGTGTCACATGTTCAACATTTTAAATATTACATCAGAATTTAATAAAAATAATTTCTCACTATAAATATAAAGTAATCTTAAGCAGAAATGAAGAAATACGTTAAAGGGAAAGGGCCCCCTTAATTGAGTTTAGGGACAAGAAATTTAATACAATCTGTGGGAGGAGTTTATGGAGTTCTATAATGAAGTCAGAGATTGTCCCCAGTACTCCAAAGGCAATACAAAAACACGGGAGGACAAAACACTGCCTTTAATCTACACTTAGTCAAAGTCTTCTGACAATGTAGTATATTCACATGAATAAAACATTGTTTAAAACTCTGAAAAGTCAGGGGGGGAGCGGAGGGTAAAAAAAAAACTCTGAAAAGTCAAATGCTACAGACTATCATAATACTCAGAAAATAGCAGATTCTCAATATGTTTGTTTTAAACAATGAGCGAGTGATGGTTCCTATGCAGTGGCAGAAGGGCTGGGAAAATGAATTATCAGTGGTGAAACCACTTGACCTTCCCTGTCTGCCTTACCTAGATAGAGGACTAGGGCAGAGTGAGTTTAGGCTAACTGGCACCATGTCTTCTGTTGTTATTTTTGTTGTTTCTAAATTTTTCACAATAAATATCAAAATCACATTAAGGTACATACAAAAATGCATTAAATAATATAAAAGCTACAGCAAATCAAAAAATAATAGATTTCCATATACCTGTCAACCAAATTTAACAGCTATTGGAATTTTATATTTGTTTCAGAACTTTAATACAGAAACATAGTTAAAGCCCTACTCTTCTTGTTAATTCTTTCTTCCTCCCCAACAAAAGAAAGCATTATGTACACATACACACACACACACATGATATGTAAATTTATATATATATATAATGTCATTATATATATAAAACATATATATATATATAATATGCTGTTTGGAATTTTTTTTTTACTTGGGGAGATGGAATTATGTTTATACTTCTCAATGTGGAGTCCTCTTATGGCTGATTTACTTTTCCATATTTTATTGGTGCATTTTAGTTGTACATAAGGTGTTATTTGCTATTACATATTCATACATACACATAACAGAGCAATATAATTTGGTAAATATTATTCCCCAATATTTCCACTTTCCCTTACCTCTTTCCTCCCCCAGTCCCTTTCTTCTACTCTACTGATCTCTCTTCAATTTTTATGAGATGGATGATTAATATTTAAAAATATTTACATGCTTTGAATTACACAAATAATATCCTACTATATTCATCTTTTAGGCTTTTTTATCATATTCATATTTTAGTAATATAATTATGTAACATGGAGCTAACATATTAATTAGCATGAGTCCCAATAGGAACAATCAGTTTACTCATTCTACTAAGGGATAATTGTGTTGTTTACCCTTTAAAGAAGCTCACAAATACTGATTTAAGAAACATTTATACATATTATCTTATGCAAATAAGGAAATTTCTCTCTATAAATATTTAGAAATACAATTTCAGAGTTCAGATTATGCGCATATTTAATTACACTGGGTACTGATAAATACTCTTCAAAGTGGTTTTATCAATTTATACTCCCACTAGGACTGCATATTAATTCACCATTTCTCCCCATTTTGCCAAAACATGGTATTAACTTGAGCAGGAAGTGGGATCTCATTGTAGTTTTAATTTACATTTTCCCACCATTAGGGAAGTTTATTGGAATTTATGTTTACTTTGTGTGATTTGCATGTCCCTATCATTTGAGAAAGTTTTCCTCATTTTTTCTTATTAGTATGTAAGAATTATTAACGTTTATATGTACATGTGTGTATGTGTGTGTCTGTGTCTGTGTCTGGGTGTGTATGATTATATAGAATATATCCTTTCTAATCTATGACTCCTGTAGCAGCCAATTATTCAAGTATTTTTAATTTTAATTAAATCAAATTGGCTAATGTTTTTCTTTATGGCTTGTAATTTGTATATGATAGTGATTAAAGAGTACAAAATCAGGAGACGCCTAAAAGGATTGAAACCACACCCTTCCACATACAAGCAACAGGTTTTTGCAAGGTAAAATGCTATTTGTGCATCTGAAAATAAGGTGGTTATATAATTTACTTCTAAGTTTATTGTGAAGATTTAATTACTTAGCACAAGTCCTGGGACATATACCTTTGATGAATGTTAGTGGTTTTTATAGTTGCCATTAGTAGAGATACTAATTAATTCTATACTATGTTAACAGTATTAGTACCATTGTCATTAAAATGATACTCATTTTAAGGACATAAAGAAATTTTTCAATATTTATTTTTAAATAATTTTATGTTTCATATTTGAATATTTAATTTATCAGATATTTCCTGAGATGTAATATGAGGGAAAATATATCTATATATATTTCAGTTGTCACAGCCATCTATTGAATAACCTATCACTTACCCACTGATGTATAACACCTTTGTTCTATTTGATATTGTCAAATCTATATGTTAGTTATCTATTCTATTCCATTAATCTATACCCCTGTATAAATGCTATCTGGATTTAATTATCATGACTTTTTTCAGTATTACCAGCAATGAATCCTTTTTTTATTATCAAAAATCTTGATAATTCTTGGAACTTCACTTTTCATATGAATTTTAGGTTCAGCTAATTAAATTATATGAAAATTATCTTGCTATTTCAATTATGCTTTCTTTGAATATTTTTTAGAAATTGAGAAAATCTACATATTTACAACATTGAGCCTTCCCAAGTATGACTATATACCAGGCATCAGGCTCTAATATAAGAAATCAGTTGTTTTAGTCCATTCGATATTGAAAATAATCGTGCAGCAAATGCTATTTTCTTCCCATTTACAATTGAAAATATGCACCTATTTTCTATATATGAGCAGTATAGTTCATAAGTACACCATATGTACGGGTTCATGGGAAACAAAACTATGTAGGTCAACAATATCAGCAAAATACAAGTACGAATATAATGAAAAATATACACATGCTAAAAATGGAAGTTGAATAAGTATAAGAGAAGTAAGAATTTGCATCAAAAGGGAAAGGACAGAAATTCAAAGTCCAGTGAAGGTCATGATTAAAGACATGGAAGCAGGGGAAAGTTTCACATGGATGGAGCACTGCAAGCACAAGATTCCTCCTGGAGGAATGAGGAAGTGAAGGGAAATTAGGGCCCAGATGACGAAGGAACCATGGAAGAAGTTGTGTCAAGGGAATGAGATTTGCATGTTAGTATAACATCCCACAAGAGAATAGATTGGGAGGGACAAAATCAGAGGCAGGAGGAGCAAAGAAGCTACTGTCAAACTTCAGGGAAGAAGAAGCCAATGTCATAGTTCAGGTGAGAGGAGTGGATGAAGAGGTCACTGTCACAGTTCAAGTGACAGGTATGAATATAGAAGTCACACAGTTCAGGGGCGAGGAAAGGACGCTCAAACTCAAGGCAGTGTTGTTGGAAAAGAACAAAGAAAGTGCCAATTTTGAAGGCCTATGTCTGACTCAATGGTGCATACTGTAGTATGAAAAGAGGCTAAAACCACTGCTAGATTTGGGGTTGGAGAATTTGATTTAAGGTGGTAGCTTAAATCACCAAGATTTTCCAAGTGACTATTTCAATATCTCTTGGCTAGCTGTACTCCGCAACCACTGGCAGATGTAGTTGCTTCCCACCAATTCTATGTTTTAAGCAAAAATATATACACCTGTGTGTGTGTGTGTGTGTGTGTGTGTGTGTGTGTGTGTGTTTGAAATATTCCTGTTAAGTCCTATTGTTCCCTGAAAGCATAATGATATTTCACAAGAGGGCTGGAGTGGTTGGAGCACTTGCCTAGCATGCTTCTGGAGCTGGATTCAAACAACAGCACCACATACACAACTAAATATCCAAGAAACAAAGGCCAGATGAAAAAATAAATAGAATTGATTCTTTCTCTCTCACTTTCTCCCTCTTTCTCTCAAAAAAAAAATTCCACAACAACATGTTAATAGAATATAGTGAATAGTCTTGTTCTACAGAAAAAGACAGTGAAAGGTAGGAATTGCATCTAGTTTATAATTTCACTTATATAATATCAGCATTTTCTTAATGGGTTATTTGAATCAACCATATCAAAACCTTGAAGTAATACAAAATTATTGAAAATTTATTAAATAAACAAATAGGTCTTAAGGACATGACTATGAGACAGCCATACAAGATTCCCCTTCTTTATTGAATAATTTCCATGGTTTCTAACATCATGTATTACATATGTGAAATATAAGATTTTAGGATCACAGCAAACTAAGGCTCTAAACAGCCGCAATTGGAACTAATTATTTCTCCATGTCTACTTTTCTCTGAGCTAAAAAAATTTCTGCCTTATTCAAATTCCCCCAAAATGTTTTTGAAAGTCTCTAATAGATGACTCACATCTAGTTTGCATGTAAGTTCCATTAGCAACTGTCCTCTTATGCTACTGCTTCAGCTCTTCAAGGTCAATCTGACTACTCACTACTGAAGACAAGATCTATAATACTTAAGATGCCACTAGCTGACAAAGATGATGTTATGGGCATTGATATCTGCTGTTCATGATATCTGTTGTTGAGGGCACTGATATTTGCCCACAGAACACTCTTGCCTGATGCTACTGAAGCCATTTGTGTAGCAGCTCCTTTGGATCTAGAACCAGAAGACTTGCTTTCAATTACAGCCAAAGCTGCTTGTACCAATGTCACCAATGCTTTACCCTCAAACTCTTAAAGGCATTTAATTCTGGAGTCATAGTTGTGATATTTTTCTATATGTCTTTAGTTTTACTCAATATTGATTCTAAAAGCTGCTTGGGAAGACAAACTGCAAAGAGGAATTCAATACCATATTATAAACCAGTTTGTCCTTCCAAACTTGACTGCTATTCTTTAAAATAACAAAAGTGAATTGACTCTCTTTTCTTCTCTAATGATTTGTTTGCAGAATAGTTTAATTATTCATGTACAGAAGCCTCTAATTGCCCTCATACACCAAACTAGTAAACAAATAAAATGTAGACCACGTTTGAGAACCAAACCACATATTTCACATAGAAACTACTAAGATCATCCTATTGGAGGGGGGCGGGTAGCACACTGGTAGAGTACATTCTTAACTTGTGCTAGGTCCTGGGTTTGACCCTCAGAGCCACCAAAATAAAGATTATCATGTACATAACCCTTTAAGAAAACAACTGTAGGTCCAAAAGAACTAGGAAAAAGAGTCTGTAGAAAATTTGGCTACATACCTTCTTTCTCTGATTTGGAGTTGCATTTTTTTCATCGATGATTAAATTTTTGAAGGAGCCATTTGCTACAATGAGAGGTCACTCCCAACAATCAGTGAAAATACTGTGGATGAAAAAGAATAATAATGAATTAATGAACTGTAATACTTATTACAGGACAATGGGCCCATATAAGAACCAGCATTACTAGGGAAATTGGGAATTGCTGAACTGTAGTGTTTGGTACTTTCATGTAGTTTGGTTGATGGTTCTCACTGACCCTCAAGTTAGGAAGAGATGCTAATGATAGGCTCTCTTGGTAGGAGATGGTTCAGGCATGCCACTGCTTGAACTTTATTTTGTGAAGCTTTTGACATGGTATGTTCAGGGGGAGATGGTTTGATCCACAGACTATCCATACCAGTAAGCTAAACCATAATTGAAAGCATCTTTTATCTCTTAATATTTTACTATTAGAAGAATTCCTCACCTTCCATCCTGAAGATTACAATTTACTGCCCAAATTATTGCTGCATGGCAGCAAATGAATGGACAATCTCTACAGGCTATCAGATTGGTACATAATCTTCTAGCTCTATCTGAAGTGGTTACCAGGCAATAAAGGGAAAAGAAAGAAAATTTCTTACCCTGAATCATTCAAGGAAAGAGATGTAAATCTAAAATAAGATAGAAAATATTAACTTGTAAAGTGCCCACTATTATGGGACAAAATTTAGTTCCTGAAACTTAAATCATTGTGTGAAAACTGAAAGCAGGTGACCAGTCACATCATATTCTTTTAATAGGGCTCTCGAGCTCAAAACTAATAGCTCAATCCCAGTCATAGACAGCAAGTGAACAAGTAGGGGCAATGGAAAGGTCTAGCTTCTAAAAAAGAGAATCATTTTTGTCTCAAAAATATAAGTTGAATTAGTAATTAAAAAAGTGGTAGATGATAAATGAAACTGTTAATATCCTGTAACTACATATTGGGCCCAATTCTATCTTCCAGAGGAGCAGATCAGCCATTGGGGAGTAGGCACTGGCCTTCAAACAGGAGCTAAATTACAGTGTCCTGACTTTTTATGTGTTCACCTCCATTTGAGACATTGACCTGAGGTAAACTGCTTGTGAAACAGTATTTTTCTTTGATAAGCTGAAATTTCTCACAGAGTCTTCAAATATAATTTTCATCAATTCTTTTTCTATCTTGCTTCCCGGTTACAGACAAATAAAAAGCGTCTAGTCTAAGCTTCAGCTACTCCTTAAATCCCATCTAAATTTAGCTATTCCTTGTTCAAACATCCTGGGACACATATTATTGCTAAGTAGAAGTAAAATCTAGTCTTATAAGAACATTGATGCTAGATATTGATCTTCATCTCCAAATAGTACTACTTGAAATTTACAGCCCATTATGTTCTTGAAGGTGCCTTTAAGAGGTCGGTAAGGGCATCACAGACTCTAGAGGGCAAAGATTCAAGTCTCATTGCAAAGACTGTTTTAATCAAGGGTGTGTTCATCCAGAGTTTTAAAAAGAGTAACTTCCAAGAGAATGAGTAAAGAAAGACCAGCCACCAAAATCAATTCCTTTATAATGGTGGATTATTTTTGTCTTTTCTCCCTACATTTTAAACTTATGAAATACTTCCAAAATAAAATTAAGAAATTATGATGACATTACATTCAACTCATTACCAGGATTTGTCACACTTTAAATTATTGTCTTTTCCTTCCAATTATTTTTTAAGGAATTAGTTGTTACAGATAAAATCCAGTGTTACAGTAAACCATTTCTGGTACATATTTTCTTTTCTTTTCTTCTGTATAAAAAATTAAAAAATAAAAAAACACCATTCTCATTTTTAAGATTAGCATTTCCTAGTATATTTTTGTACTTTTCCTACATATATACTTAGAAAACCATATGGTTTTGCATATTTAAACACTCACACATACGTATACATAGTACTAAAGAATACACAGAATGTATTAACTTAATTTTATTGTTCAAAAGTGTGATAGCACATGTAATTCCAATTAATTTATTTTAACTAATCTCTGAATTGATAAATACACTACACCTTATTTTTATGCATTTTCTGGTTATATGCATTTAGGTTGATCCAGCTTTTGTGTGTGTGTGTGTGTGTGTGTGTGTGTGTCAGTGTCACTTAACCACTGAGCTACATCTCCAGTCCTTTTAATTTTATTTTTTGAGACAGGGTCTAGCTAAGTTACTTAGGGCTTTGCAAAGTCCCATGCTGCTGGAATTATGGGCAAATACCACCATGCTCAGTACAACATTTTGTTATTCTAAAAAAAAAAAAAAACAGTTTTATACATGCTTCCTTGAAAAAAAGAAAAAAGAAATGGCCAGGTATAATTTTCACCTTTTCAAGTTCATTACATAATGAAAAAAATTATTTTTCAGATTATTTATATAATGTACTCTCATCAACATTTAGATTTGTTAGATATCATAATTACTGCCAATCAACCCAGATGTATAATGATAGCTCATTGTTGTTTTAATTTGTGTTTCTCTGATTACTAAGGAGGTTAAACATATTTTCATGATTTTGACATTGAGTCATATTCCTGCAAACCCTGCTTCTTATAGCTTTTGCATATTGTTCTACTGCATTGTTTTTTAATTCTGAGGCTGTATTTATTTAGTAAAGCTTGTAGGTACATACACTACAAGTATTTTCTCACAGTCTTTAACCTCATTTTTTACTTTGTTTATAATAAATACAATAAATATTGCTGAGGCAAATGATTTTGCATATAAAAATAAATTTAGATTTTTCATAATACATATATAACAAGAGTCAAGTGAAAAGTGAAGGGAAAAAAAGCTTTAAAAGATTTTTGAAGAAAATATGGAGAAACTTTTGTGTAGCTGAAATATATACTCAAAACAAAAAGGAGATGACTAACAAATATGCCACAAAATACTTGACACTCTTATGAGACAAAATAAAATTAAACCTCTCAACAAATTTGCATTTCTAATGTGAATCATAAAAAGCAAATACTTAGTTATGGAAAGAAACAGAAAAACTTGATTAAAATGCATCAATAAAACAGATTTGGAGTTGATTGTGATGGTTTAATTTAACTAAAAAAAGACACAAATAACCTAATACAAATAAATTCAATGACTTAAAGGAATAGATGGGATTAGTGTATAATAGATCGTGAATCTCAAAAAACAAAATGGAAACTCTTGAAAGACCCACGTGGGAAATTCTAGGTATAATCATCCTAGATATAAAACAATAAAATATTAGAAATGAAAACTTTTCTGGATAAATTTTAACAGAAAATTGGACACTAATAAGAAAAGATCATACATTTGCATAAGGCAGGCCAAGGGAAATAATTCAAACTGGTTGAACAGCTCCAAGAAAGTCTCAGGCAGGCAGATAGGAGCACTCAAGAAAAGCATGCCTCTTCAAGGAATCCCTTGTAAGGCTAGAATGAGTCAGCTTTAGTGCCTTTCTGTTCTCAGTTGTTACCTAGGAACAGTTGAAGAAAGAGTGCCCTTCGTTAGAACATGCTGGTAGATCCAAAATTGTAGCAGCTGAGACAAGTGGGCCTTATTTAATTTGTAGCTATCTGTTTACAATCAGAAAATTCTTAAGTGTTTTCGCATAATCAATAATGTATTTTGGAATTAGCTTCAATTATTTTTAATGCAATAAAATTTTTACAAATTACTATGGCAATTTTCTTCATCTTATTAAAGATACTACCACTTTTTCAGCTTCAAGACATTACTAGCTATGCTGTTTGATTTGCAGTTTAATTTTAATAAAATTTACAAAAATAGAGTAAGCAATGATCCTACTTAATGTCTAGATAATACCTTCCCCTATCTTTCACATATTATATATTATTATGTGATTTCTTTTCTGTAGCTGATTCCAAGCCTATCCTATGTTTTAGTCCCCATCTTTCCTTATTTTAACTTACACAGCAGATATAATATGGATTGCTTTTCCCAAACAGGTTCCATTTATCTATTTCAAAGAATCAGCATTTGCACTATTGCCAACATATTGCCTGATCATTTTTCAAACTTTATCCTTTTCTTAAGCTATTTAATCTACTTAAATACAACCACATGGCTAAAAAGCTCAAATGCAGTCATGTCTGTTAGAGAAATTTAAAATGATATCTTTAAATCTTACTAATTCACAATTACTTTAGAATTTGTGAGGATGCAGTCAAGGATTAAGGAGAAAGTTATGCCTACATTATATAAGAAGGCTTATCGAGGAAAAGAGTTCTAAAGCATTTCGTAATGAAAATTTTTACTGATTTAAAACAGCAAGTCATGCATAATTGCAATATAACTACGATTTGATCCAAATTAAACTGATGCTTTGATGTGCTACTTAGAAATTTCTAGCCATTGTTTTTAGTAAAGGGATTACATACTCTTAGAAATTATAACCAAAGTCATCTTCTGAGACTGTAACTTAAAAAATTCTAAAAACCTCAAGAACTTATAAATAATTATATATAAACATCTATAAAATTAGCACATAGGGACATTGTTTATAAGCTTATAGTCATAAGAACTTTGGGATGCCTTTAGTAAAATCAAAGTAAATAGAAATCTTTCTATGAAGAAAGCTATAATCTAATCGATTATGTAGGAATACATCTAATGTAATAATTTAATAAACTTTTACAGCATGTATGGAGTATATAACAAGTAGAGCTAGATAACAGCAATCATTTCCTGTCTAGAGTTTTCATTTTATTTTTTGAGAGTCATCATTTGCTTTCGTATTGATCCTACCTGAGAAGGATAGTAATACACACTGTAATATCGGAATACAAGTATCTAGAGATAGTCTCTACTGAGAATGCAGCATAGTTTACTAAGCTTTATCAAAATCTAATTTTATTTCTCCAAACACTCTTATGTGATTATCCTTATGATTTCCTAAGTTCTAAACTATTAGAACATGGGAGGACTTCATAAAAGAAATGATTATTATGGGTTAGTAAAAATGCTTTCTCTTAATTGGGAATTTCATATTGTATCTGGAGTATGGAGTATGATTTATGCATCATACTCCAAAGTGGATTTTCATAATGGAGATTTTGGTTTTGGAAAACAGTGCCCAAAACCAAATGTTGTGTAACTTTGGATACAACTTGAACAATGAAACGGTCTCCTACATTATTTTTCTTATTTTTACTATGTCAGATATTTTCCCATTTAGTTCTCTTTATATTATGCTTCAAAATATGCCTGCATACATTCTGGAAATATATACTGCTGGGGGAGTGTCAAATGCACCTGTCTTCAAATAGCTACAACTAGATGCATTTTTACTGAAAATGGATCTATTCCACGGGTTCATTTTTTTAGCCATTAACTTCTTGTTACATAAACTGCATTTTATTATTTTTTTATTATTTATCTTATTCAGAAATTTATTTGCTGAACAATCAAACAAGCTTCTAATGGAATAGTATTATATATATATATATATATATATATATATATTCTGAAAATTAGATATTCCCCCAAAGCCTCCCCAATTACCCACCCTTCCCTCCCCCCTTCCCAATAAATCTCTACAAATGCCTTAGGTTATATGACATTACAGCTTGTCCAGATTTAAAACATGATAATAGACCTCCTTTCTCAATGGCCAGGGTCTGTTTCCAGCCTCCACAGATGAGTGAAGACATTCAACCCTTGGTTCTCTGGGTTATGCTGATTTCACTCAGCATAATTTCTTCCATAGCCATCCATTTACCTTCAAAGGCTGCAATATCATTGTTTCTAATTGCTGAGTAGAACTCTATGGTATATATGTGCCACAGCATAAACTGCATTTTAAAATGCAATAATATTATATTCTTTGGAAATTTCCCAGACTAAGAATGAATGATAAAAGCACAAGAAAGCATACAGAGAAGAAAATAGAATGAAAAAAGTACAGAAAACAAATGAACAAAGAGCATTTCTACATTTGCTTGTTCTGGACAAAGGAAAGACAGGTTGCTAAGAAGGAATTTTGTGATTCATTATGTGTAAGAGTAATGGTCAGCTATGGAAACAGACAGGATACTTACTTATATTTCCTAATGAATTGTTTTCCAAGAATAAACCAGCTTACCTAGAGGGCAGTATACCTCCAGGCTGAAAAACAAATTGAGTATTTATTATTTCTAATTGCTTAATATTTTAAATGAACCAAAGCCCATCTTTGAGTTTGTTAGTGGCAAGAAAGTAGGTCTTATTTTGATCACTGACTGGCAGCCTTTATTTATGTTTATCCATGAGATGTTTAGTAACTGAGACACAGGGATTAATTGATTTCATTATCTGAGTGAGAGAGAAATCAGTCATATACAGTAGCCAGAGCAACTCAAATCTGACCCACAAAGCACTGTATCTATAATAACAAATACAATTATCTGTCATTCCTAATTAATTATAATTCCTAAACACAGGTGTTTTCATCTAACAGAATCTCCAAATGTTTTTCACTTGTACTATTGATTTGCTCAATTTGTATATGAGATTCTCTCCACACCAACGCAAATTAACTGTACTGAAGAAACCCAGAGTTAATGCTGATTTCTCCAGTCAATTTCTTAAGCTCAGTTACACCATGAAATCATTATGAATTAGTGATCCAACAACTTTGTTCTATTAGCCATGAAAGAGAAAATGTTCCTAGCATCCCTGTCCACAAGAGCCTAGGGTAGGATGCAAAAAATGTCCAGATGATTGCAAATGGTCTTACATTTTTTAGTGTCTAAGTAATATTCAGTAAAATTACACATTAACAAATTTCCAATTATTTTATTTGTCAAGCAAAATTAATTATTTGGTTTTAATTTTGGTATGACAATTTTTTAAGCTAAATCACCCAGTTTGGTACTGGTTTTTGATCATTATCACTACATTAATATGGTCTTGTTTTGATTTGGAAAAAATAACTCATCTATTTATTTTTACCTCATTATTCTTTCATTGTCTATAGTCTTCTTATTCACATCATATTCACTCCTGGAGACTAATTGATCATTTGAGCCTCTGACTCTGACTATTTCAATCTTCTATGTATATTGAAAGGCTTTAACTCAACTATATCACCTAGTATTTTGTTGTTCTTTCTTCCCAGGTATATTATTTGCATTTGGATAAAGTCTTCACCCAACTAAATAAAAAGCCAAAATCTTCTACTTTCCCTTGACTTGTGCAGCTTTAGGACCTGCTGTCCCTTGAATTAAAAGCAAACAGGGGCTGGAGTGATGGTCCAGTTGTAGATTGCTTGTCTGGCATTCATGAAGACCCAGGTTCAAACTCCAGCACCACATACACAACTGTCAGAAAAGCAATACCAGAGAAAAAATAAATAAAAATTGACTCTCTCTCTCTCTCTCTCTTAAAAATCTCTCTCTCTTAAAAAATAAACAAACAAATAAGCAGATTGATCTATCCAGAAGAGAAGCTTCTTACACAAATTTGGAAATCCTGGAATGATCTGCTCAGGTACTCTCATTAGTATAGTATCCCTGCCATTATGGTCATCTGTTCTACTCCAGTGGTTGCTGTTTATTCTGGGGTAGCAGATTCCCTCTGCCAAATGGGTATTTCTAACTTTGATTCTTCAGAACTAGGTTTTTCATCATATTCTTAACAGCACTTGCTAAACAAGTCTGGCACATCTAGCTTATTCTTAATGCTCTTCCTGAGAAGTGTCATAAATGATTGTATATCGAAGTCTACAAAGGGTCTTATATGTAGGATCTAATACATTTCAAAGGTATATAAGCCTTTACGCTGTTTTCAGGGAAGGGTTGGGAGTGCTGTCTCTCAGGTGTCTTGGTTGCTTTCCCAGTCCTTGGGATTCTTGAAAGTTGTTCTACTTATCCCTTCAGATAGTTGCCTCCTTGGTGGGCAGACAGCCACAGAATTTGATCCAAGATTCCTCCTGAACTACATACCATTACTCCTATTTTTCCTTCACCAGTAGTCAAAGCTTCTTATCTACAAATCCCATGTGTCCCAATCACTAACCGCTAAATTACTTTCAAGATTTCAATCTTTCCTTTTTCATAGATTTTGTATTTGTGCTTTTTAACCTCTGAACTGTGAATCTTGACTTCCTTGAAGAAGAATTTGAAAGAATTTGAATTCTCCAGCTACATTTTCTTTTAAGCAAGCTATATGGACTTAATGACACCAAGGGAATTTTCCAAATTAAACAACCCCCAATGATCCAACTACCCAGTACTGCTCTAAGGGAGAATGTCCTGAGAAGTAATACTCAGCCTAGAGACAGAGTATTCATTGTTGGATTAGTGAATAGTGCATTAAATTAGCCACATAAACACTTCCATGAGAAACAATATGGCAGTGTTTCCAGGTGTTTAATGATCCTGCTTTACAAATCATAACTTTATACACAAAAAGCACTAAGAACAAAGGAGGATGGGGAGTCTTCCATATTAAATGCATTATATTCTTCAAATACTGAAAACAATTACACTGTAAATTGAATATAGGATTTGTTATGAAGTTAGTAACTGATCCAAGAAGCTACTGAGGTAATAATAATAATATAGATTTTATTAAAAGCAATGAATACTTCATTTTGAAGCATTTGGAAATATAATTAGGTAACATGAACTCCCTAAACATGAATACAAACAACTTGTATCAAGTCAACCTGGTATTTTTTTAAGAGATAGAGTGAGAAAGGGAATCATTTTTTATTTATTTTTCATCTGATTTGTATTTTTCCAACACTAGTAGTGTAAGTGGTGCTAGGATTCAAATCCAGGTCCTCATGCATGCCTACTAAGCGCTCTACCAGTGAACCACCACTGCAGTCCCCTAATTTGGTATATTTAAATTGTAGGTATTCTTAGAAAATTGTTGTGTGACTAACAGAACACACTGTTTCAGGCCAGTCAGTATAGTCAACATTTTAACCAACTTTATGTTGGAAAGTAATGATTCATTCATATTAATGAATATCTCACGTATCTTCATCAACTGGGTCTTCTGAGAAAAGACATTTATTAGTCAATTTAAGAATGTTTTATATGAGGGGATATTGCAGAATAAAAAGTTTACAGATGTCATCCCCTCTTGAGATGTTCTGCAGTGGTAAAGATACACATTTCTCACTGCCAATTTGCTTACATTCCAGAGTAAGGTAAGTTCTCTCTTAGAAATAGACGGGTGGTTTATTAGCAGCTGTATATAAGACTAGAATTTCCTAATTTCCCCAGTAATTTACTGACCTCTAAGCACAGGTACAATTCGAATTTCAACAAATCACCCTGTGGGGAATACAACTTAGAGAACTCATACAATAACATTGTTTTCACTAATTCTTTGCTCTGAGTAATAAACTGTTTTTATATCTGTCCCAGAAGTCTTTGCATTTTATCTCTCTCTCTCTCTACATATATATACACACACACATATATAGAGAGATAAGTGTAATCAGTATATTACACACACACATATATGTAGACACACACATATATGAATACATATTGACAGATACTACTAAGTATATAACTGAGCTATCTAATTTGAAAGTAGGGTAAAATCTTGGATACTTGAATGAGGATTTATCAAGATATATTTTGATAGGAAATAAAATCATTTTAAATGTGGACTTTGATAACATTGACACATGCATACACATGTATAAATATACTTCTGTAATCATGGTGGTGTTCTGTATTCTAACACAACATATTTTCACCCAAAATAGTTCTTTTGTGCTCATTCCCAATCTCCTCTATTTCCTCAGATAGAGGCAACAACTGAGATGATTTCTATATCCATAGAATGGATTAATCTTTACTAGAGTTTTGTATAAATGAAATCATACAGTTCACTTATCATAATATTTTTTAGATGCAGCCAGGGCCTTGATTATAACAGTAATGCTTCTTTTTAATAGCTTATTATTATTACAGTATATTAGTATTCTTTCATGTCTTTATGCTTCTGCTATTGAAAGACATATGGGATGTTTTACATGTTGGCATTACTATGATAAAGCTTTTATGATCATTAGTTTGCAGGTCTTTGGGTAGAAACAAAAATTATTTCTCTTAAGTAAATATATAGGAATGAAATTACTAGATTGCATGGCAAGTACATGTTAATTTTATACAATACTACCAAACCGTTTTCCAAATTGGTTGTTATCATTTAACTTTTAATAAATGGTGTGAGTTCCAATTGCTTCATGTTCTCTCTAAAGCTTGTATTGTCAGACTTTTTAATTTAGGCACTCTAATGGATGCATCAGGGATGTTTCACGTGCTACATATTATTGATTTACAGTTTATATCCTTTTCTACTTTATTCTGTCCCTTATACCCATGAGTGTTATAAGATTTGGAAATGTAAAGCTGTTTTCCCAAACTTACTTGAGGCTAGGCTTCTCAATACAGTCTTGGGCCTTTCAATGAGATTAACTCTCATCACATTTGGAAGAGGTCAAGGAAGTGAAGGCCATTCTTTTCTAAGATGGTGCAGTTGGACAAGTAGGCTTCACAGCAGCTAAATTTCATGTTCTTCTCCATCTTACCAGAGTCATGGATATGGAGAAGCTGTAACATCAAAGTATGATGGAGACAACAACCTGTCCCTGATCCTTGTGACTTAGAAGTCACAACTACAGTCGTGGCCTCTGACTTTCCTAAGGCATTCCAACAATTTTGAAATCACTCAAAAGCTTCTTTACTAGATACTTTTCTCTTTCAAATTCCTAGAGTTATCTGTGTTGCCTTAACTTTGATTGACCCAATAGACATTAGGAAAGGAAAAGCAGAAAAAGAAAGAATGTCTGTGAAACTTACAGGGTAGAGTTTTAACTGTGGATTCCCCAGTGTTGGAACTTCTCCACTTTATGTCTCAGTGGGAAATGCTTAATATCATTACTATTTCAACACTGTAATAATTTGTTAACAGAGATATGTTCACAATATATTAATGATTTTAACATTTTGGGGAACTTGCTGTGTCTCAGGCTTTATGATAATTAATCCAATGCTTATTATAAATCTAAGTCAATCACAGCACAGTCATTATTATGTTAACTGAAATCTATTTTAATCATTTCCTACTGGGTATCAGAAAAGGATTTAAACCTAGATCCTTCTAAATCAAAATTTATGTAGTTTCATAAATTACCATGATGCCTTTCTGACAAAATTTGCCACTAATTATCTACCTTAGGAAAATAGAGGTGCACTCTCGCATTACCTGTTACTTGTGGGCAGTCTTACCTACTTCTGCCTTCTTTTCTTCTTCTAAGGGTCAGAAGGGAAATGACCATTTCCTCCCTCTACTTCAGAAAAAACTCAGTTACTCATACAACAATAAGGTAGGATGATCGAGATGCCAGACAAAGATTAATAGTGAATACAATAAAATTAATACATATTTTTGTTTTCATAGGTACATTAAAGTTACATATAATGATGCATATTTTTATTTTTTAATTGACATAAAATTGTATGCATTTATGACATACAATACGCTGTTTGTGTGTGTATATATATACACACACACACATAATGTGGAATGGCTAATTTAGGCTAAGTACCATATCTATCACATCACATATTTAATGTTTGTGATGAGAACCTATAAAATCTACTCCTTAGCCATCTTCAAGTATGTGAATTGTTATTATTAACCCTGATCACCATGGTGTACCATAGATCTCTTGAACTTACTCCTCTAACTAAAATTGCATAACTTTGACTAATGTCCCCCTAATCCCTCCTATCCCCATCCCCAGGTAAGTACTATTTTATTCTCTGCTTCTATTAGTTCAACATTTTTAGATTTCAATATACAGAGGATTATGCTGTTTTTGTCTTTCTGTGTCTAGCTTATTTCATTTAACCTAATGTCCCCCAGATTGAACCATGTTGTCACAGTGACAGAATTTCCTTCTTTAAGGCTGAATCATATTCCTTAATACATATGCCCTCTTTTTGTTTTTTGAAAAAAAAATCCAGGGGTGTTTTACCACTAGCTACATCTCCAGCACTTATTTTTTATTTTGGATAGGGTGTCACCGAGTAGTTTAGGGCCTCCCTAAGTTGTTGAGGCTGGTCTCAAATTTGTGATTCTCTTGTCTTAGCCTCCCAAATTGCTGGGATTACAATCATGCACTGCCCACCTCCCCACTGTTTTAGCCATTCATCCTTTGATGGACACTTCAGTTACTGTGAATAGTGCTGCAGTAGACATGGGAGTGCAGACACACTGATTTCACTTCCTTTGAATATACCCTGTACTAGGATTGCTGTGTCATACAGTAGCTATACCTTTAATATTTTTGTGGAAACTTCATACTGATGTATATTCCTTTGTTACATGAGGTTTGGATTTAAGAATTCTAGGACTAGGCAGATGACTTCAGAAAATTATTGGGACTCAAATTCCTTGAGTACTACTACTCCATCAACTTCATATACATAGCTTTCTCCATATGGCTGAAGGCAACTGCTCGAACTCCAGTTATGTCTTCTACATTCTAGCCAGCATGAAAGAGGAAGGGCTATAAAATAAAATGTGTGTCTCCTCTTTACAAGGACATATGCTAAAAGTTGCATAGACATCTCTGCTTAGAGCTCATTTGCCATAAATTAGCAACACATATCTACATGCGGAGGGCTAAGAAATAAGATAACTTTTTTGGTGGTGGTGGTTGTTGCGATTCATGAAAGTTAAGTGTCTATCTGAAAATCAGAGTTTGTTTAAAAAAATGTGAACTATATCTTAAAGGGCAAATAACACTAACACCCACACTCCATCTCTGTTCTAGATTCCAACTCAACTCTTTAGAGATCCATCCCATAAAATGTATACAAACTCATCATGAAATATGAGGCATTTGGTGACCTGTATCATATTTACCTTTCAACCTCAGCTTCTATCACCATCATTCAATATTCTAACCTCCAGAAAATATTTTTTTCTGTAAAATACTCTATGTCACTAACAGTTCAATCAGGCAAGGCCACAACAAATAATATAGAGGAAAAGACTTACTATAGAGATTAAATTCTTAAGAAGCAAGGAAGGTGGGTAAGAAGTCTGTGAAGGTGATTTTTCTATCTGAGGTTGAACCTTAAGAGGAATGGATGACCTGGGCCATTAGTCAGGAATTGAACCTAGAGAAGAAAACTGAGAAACTGGAACCACAAGGATGTGCCAGAACCTATTTCTGTCTCTAGATTCTGCCAAGAGCTTTAATTTTAGGACAGATCTGCAGCAGAAGCTGGTTCCTTTGACCATGGATCTGCTCGTATGCACAAGAACTCAAAGAACCTGTGGGAGAAAATCCAACAAGAAAGAAAGGAGCTGCAGCCTAGCATGTTGACACATGCCAAAAGGTATGGCAATACTGCCCACATGCTTGACAATTGGCACCAACCTCCAAAGTACTGTCAGTGCTCTTTCACTTCTTCCTACCAAGTCACAGGCAAATGTACCTTGCAGTCATCTATAATCCAGAAGAATGCTGGGAAGGGGTGCTTGGAAACTCTGTTGGAGCTCATAAAAGTGGGCATTCTATAAACCTGTGTGTTATTCTGGTCTTATTGTTAAAAAGCATATTTCTTAAAGCTCTTTTCCATGACTCCCAAACCTAATTTAAATGATCCCCCCACATGTTCTCAAAGCACCATGTGCTTAAACTTAATCTAATATTTAACTCAAAGTCTGGCTGTCTGTCCTTAATATACAATATCCTTGAAAACCTGGAGTTGACTTTACTTCAAATAGGTGCTGAATAAATGTGTGCTAAGTAAATGAATGGATGCTGAATGGTTCCATTCCTATTTCATTAATGGCAGAAAAATAATCTTGTGTTAGAAGGAAATCAAGAAACCACACTTCAAATGAGCAGGACTCCTGCTCCAAACACAGTACAAGACATACTTAGTATAAACCAATGAAAGTAGAGGTCTTTATAAGGTAAAATTATGAACAATAAGTGATAATGTTAGAAGGAAATCATTTGCAGTCATGATATGCTAATATTTTAAAAAACAATACATAAGAGATTTTGTATTTATAGGAAAATGTGACAACTTACTAGGAATAAGAAATAATATCAAAAGTATTTTGAATATCATATGTTCATGATGTGATTTAAGAACATTTTCTAATAATCATCTGGGGGAAGAATGAATTAAAAAAGCATTTTAAAAATTTCAACTGAGACACTCTCTTGATTAATAAGTAAAAGAAAGGACAAATTGATTAGTAACTTTTCTGCTGACTGAGATAAGATAAATGAGGGAGGGGAGTCAAATTAATAAAAAAAAAACACTTCATATGTGCGGGTTGGAGTGGTGGCTCAGCAGTTACAGTGCTTGCCTGGAATGCGCAAGGATGCAGGTTAGAAACCCAGCACCACATACACAACAAAGTGTAGGAGCAAAAAAAAGCCACATGAAAAACTAAATAGAATTGATTTTCTCTCTCTCTCTCTCTCACTTTCCTCTCTCTTAAAAACAAACAAATAAAATTAAAAAATGCAGTATGGTCAAAGAGACACTGAGACACTGATGCCATTCTGAGGCAGAAGACAGAGTATGAGAAAAGAATGATAAAGCCTCAGAGAAAAAGCAAAATCAGAGTTGGCTTATAGAATATTCTCTCCACAATGGAGTTCACATACATGACAGAAAGGGAAATAGAGGTCCCATCAAGAGTGAAATGACTAAACTGAACCTGACAGGATAATAACAATTTTGATTTGGGATAATGGACGATCAAAACTTGTATAGAGAGGGACCATAACCAATTTTCAGTAAAAGGTGAGATGGCCCTCTTCTTGCCAAAGGTCATAGGATAGAGCAAAGGTAGGACAGGATTCGGGTAGACAAGGCTATTCTGTGTGTCCTGGATGAAGAGATGCTATGGAGATATTTGCAAACAAAATTTTTGCTAGGGAAAGTCGGGGAAGGAATCAGACTTACTTTCTCATGTTCATTTATGAATATAGCATAGTGAATCTAATCAACATGTACACCAATTTTAAACATTAAAAAATGATTAGTACACAACTCAAAGAATAGTAGGCTAGAGAGAAGGGACGGAGTGGTAGGGGGCGGGGAAATACTGGGGACTGGATTAGAATAAGCAATCATCTATGCTTTTATAAAAGGTCAATGTTTACCCTATTGTCAAATATCTAAAAAGAACAGGAGGTAGAGGGAAGGGAAGGGAAATGCTAGGAACTGAATTAAAATAAGGTACACTACAAGCTTTTGTAAGTATGTCATTGCATATCCTACTGTCACATTCATTAAAAAGAAAAATGGTAGGAGGAAGGGAGGTGGGAAAGGAAGGGGAAAAACTGGAGATCAAATTAAAACAAATTAAACTCCTTGCTTTGTAATTATGGAACTCTATCATCTTATGTCATGTATACATAAAAAAAGCCAATAAAGAAAATTAAAAGAAAAGTTGGTATTATTTTGATAATATTTTCCTAGTTAACCTCTCCACAACTGCTTTGTTATACATTATGGCATTATGAACGTAGAGGAAAACAATGGGAAGCTGCTGTCTTGACCAAGGATCTGCTCATTTGCCTAACAGAGAATTCGAAGAACCCAGGGGAATTTAGGACATACAAAGAAGATCAGTATCACCGACAATAAGGACCAAGGAGTTATACACCTACATTTTTCCTGGGTACTTGAAGGAAAAAAACACCTCATATGTTTTGTAAATAATCCCTTTAAATGCAAATTGCTAAAACTTGTAACTCCGTAACACTTCTCTTCATTCGTCTGGCATACAAATTTGTCTTTTTTTTTTTTATTCCTTCTAATATTTGCTTTACAAAAATGGAAAAATGAAAGTTTTAAGTTTGGGAAAGAGTACAAACAGGTATTTCATTGAAATAAAAAAGAAGTATTTAAAGATTTTCTCTACCTTATCTCACATAGAGAAGTTTTTTGAATTTATAGAACTGATTGTATCAAATTAATTTGTTTTCATGATTTTAGGCTGCAAATGCCCCAGGCATACTGTTTACTGATCCCAAAGAAAGAAGTTGGAGGTCTCAACCCAGCAGTTACTCACGCACTCCACAGCACAGCAGACCAGGACACTATGGAGGGCCTCATCATGCCCAAAAGCAGGGGTAACAGATTTAGAATAGTTTGCATGCCTACTGTCCAGATGGATGTCTTCATAAGTTTTATGAACACATTCTTTTCACAACCAAGGTCACAGTGTTTTGATCCTCATTTAAATATTGGCAATATAAAAAGTGGCCAGCTTCCCCTCCCAATTTCCTTCTTTATAGCATTCTTCAGTCCTTTTTATCTCACTGCAATATTTCCTAGGCACTGATCAGTGTTTATCTCAACAAACTCTGTTTTGTGGTTTCCATGTACACAGACATTTTTCTTCCCAAAGGGCAACTTATGAAGAAAAGGCAAAATGGAAACCAAACCAAAATTGTGTTGTTTGTGAATCTCAACCAAGTCCAAAGGCTGTTTTCTGCCCCACCCACCACCCCCTTGCAGGACTGAGGATTAAACCTGGGGCTCTCCACCACTGAAATACATCTCAAGCCCTTTTTCTTTTATATTGTGAGAGACAAGGTCTTGCTAAGTTGCTGAGAGCTTCATGGAGTTATTCAGAATGACCTCAGACTTGCTACCCTCCTGCATTGGCCTCCCAGTTGCTGGGATTACATGCATACACAACCACGCCTGGCCAAAAGCATTTTGATGTGTGTTACACATAGATTTTACTCTTACTCTACACATACCTACTAAATAAATGTGTGTCAGATATTGTGAAGTGTTTTTCCTTTCTAAAAAATCCTTTAGAAGATTCCAAGATGGTGAACTTTAGGAAGGCTGTTTCTCGTTTGGTTCTGTGACCAGATGAAAAAACTCCAGGACAATACCATTGCTACCAGGTGCATTTTGAGGAAAATCACCACCAGAACACAGAGCTAGTTAGAGGAGTTTTTTTTGAGGATCAGAGATTTGGGTGCAGCAAGTGGAAAGGAGGGATTATATCCACCCTAGCCATGGAAATAGCATCTGCAGCTGTGATTGCCATTGCTCCCAGTCAGCAAGGGAGTAGGGGAAGAACTGAACCATAACCTGCAATCCAATCTGCTGCAGAGAAGATGAGTTCTATAAGGAATTGTACATTGGGCTCAACTAGAGACACCCATGCTGCACCTCCACCGTGTAAGGGGTGAACGGTGTCTTCAATTTGTTTATACCATTGACCCCCCCATCATTAATGCAGTGTAACCATTAACACCATGAATGCCAAATTCAATAACTATTGTATGCTTTGAAGCCTGACGTTGGTGATAGCTAAATAATAGTGTCGCTGAAAGTAATGACTAACACTACCATTTGCTTCATAGGTGGAATTTAATGTTGTGATATAGTTGCTACTAAATAACCAATTTAATACTGTTTATTGTACATTGGTCATTCATATTGATAATCTTCTATTAGCTCATGAGGAACTGGTAATCTTAAGGGATACTAACAATTCACATGTTAGGGGTTTGACTTCTGAAATCAACTTTCCTGAAAATAACCCAACTCAAGTAAGGAATAGGAGTAAACTACCAATCCAACAGCTAAGATCCAAAGAGAAACAACCAGATAGAGTCCTAAGGCCAAGAATTCACTTCAATTTAAGGAGTTAGAAGAAGCCTGAACAGACCCTACCCACACCTGTGCATACCCAGGACTCCGGTCCTATCACAGCAGGCAAGCCAGACACCTCCAATAACCCCACACTCAGCTATCATGCACACCTTCCAGGTCCAAATATATTGGACCCGTTCCACCACCAAGGATCCTAGACCCCAGCACACCACATAGGTTGGTCCATTCTGGCCCGCTCCAAACCTCTGGGACCCTAGCATGCAGTGACATGCCTCTACCGCTTAGCTTCACCAATGCAGCAGGCTGTCCAGCAACCCCACCAGGTGCCAAGTCTGAGTCCTAGAACCTTGACCCAAAAAGTGCAACAAAACAAGGCTCTGGGATGAAATAGCTTTCTAGAAGGAAGTGGTCATCAGAGAGGTGGTATCTGACCCAACTCTTGACATGTAAAGCACAGGAACTCAGAGACTTGTCTTGCTTCCAAACAGGGATCTCCACTTCAAAGATCCAGAATCACTTCTATTACAATAATGAACGTGAATAGTTTAAATGCACCATCCAAAAGACACAGATCAGCACACTGGATCAAAAAACAAAACCCAACAATATGGTGCTTACAGGAAACTCACCTAACACTCAATGACATCCACAGATTAAGGGTGAAAGGGTGGAAAAACATCTACCATGCGTATGGCCCAAGAAAGCAAGTAGGCATCTCAATACTTATATCTGACAAAGTAGATTTCAAACATAAACTAATCAGAAGAGATAAAGAAAGCCACTATATATTAGTAAGGGGAATGATACAACAGGAAGATATAACCATAATAAATATATACTTTCCAATTATCAATGTTCCCAACTATATGAATAAATTACTCCATGACACAAAACTACCTGTGGACATCAACAAAATAATACTGGGAGACTTTAATATTCCTTTGTCACCAATAGACAGATCATCAAAGCAAAAATCAATAAAGAAATCTCCAACTAAATCAACACTATAATTCAAATGAATTTAACAGACATCTATAGAATATTCCACCCCAAATCAGCTGAAAACTCCTTCTCATCAGCACATGGATCCTTCTCCAAAATAGAACATATTCTAGTTCACAAAAGAAATCTCAGCAAATATAAAAAGTAGATATTATTCCATGTACCCTATCAGACCATAATGCCATGATCCTAGAAATTAACAGCAAAAAAATCATATCAGAAAACACATATACATGAAAAAATGGATCCAAGCAAACATGAGAGCAGAAATCAAGAACTTTTTGGTAGAGAATAAGAATGAAGATACAACATATTGAAATCTCTGGTACAACATGAAAGCATTCCTGAGGGAAAATTTATAGCACCGAATGCCTATATTAAAAATGAGGAGAGATTCCAAATAAATAAACTTTTGCTTCTCCTCAAATCCCTACAAAAGGTAGAACAATCTAATCCCAAAGCCAGCATAAGACAGGGAATGATCCAAATCAGTGCTAAAATCAATGAAATTGAGAACAAAAAAAGAAAAAACACAATACAAATTAAAAAAAAGAATCAATGAAACAAAGAACTTGTACTTTGAAAAAATAAGTAAAATTGACAGACTCCTAGCCAATCTCACTAAAAGAAGAAGGGGAATGAAGCAAATCAAGAAGATCACCAATGAAAATGGAGCAATCACCACTGACCCCATGGAAATTCAATGAATTATAAGATCATATTTTGAAAAACTATACTCCTCTAAATTAGATAATCTGGAAGACATGGACAAATTTCTAGACACATACAGCATCCCTAAATTGACATAGGATGATATTGAAATCCTAAACATCCCAGTAACAGGCACTGAAATGCATACAGCAATTAAAAGCCTACCAAAGAAGAAAAGCCCAGGACCTGATGGATTCCCTGCTGAGTTTTACCACACCTATGAGGAGGAGCTAACACCTCTCCTTATTAAGCCATTCCAAGAAACTGAAAACGAAGACAATCTCCCAAACACTTTGAGGCAATCATAACTCTGATACCAAAACCCAACAAAGACACACCAAAAAAAGAAAACTACAGTCCAATATCCCTCGTGAACAATGACACAAAAATCCTTAATAAAGTTCCAGCAAACTGTATTCAAAAGCACATAAAGAAGATAATTTACCACTTTCAAGTGGGATTCATTTCAGGTATGCAAGACTGGTTCAACATACGCAAATTAATAAATGTAATTCACCACTTAAACAGAATTAAGGACAAAAAACACATGGTCATCTCAATTGATACAGAAAACGACTTTGATAAAATTCAGCACCCTTTTATACTCAAAACTGTAGAGAAGATATGGATCAAAGCAACTTATCTTAACTATGTAAAGGCTATATGTGCCAAACCCTCAGCTAGTATAATACTAAACAGAGAAAAGCTGAAAGCTTTTTTGATAATACGAACAATAATAGATGTTGGAGGAGTTGCGGAGAGAAAGGAACACTAACACACTGTTGATGGAACTACATACTGGTACAGCCCCTCTGGAAAGCAGTGTAGAGAATCCTCAAAAAATTAGAGATGTACCCACCATACAATCCAGCAATCCCTCTTCTGGGTATTTTTGCAAAGGAGTTAGAATCAGCACATTACAGCAACACAGCAAAATCTATGTTCATAGTAGCTCAATTTATAATAGCCGAATTATGGAACCAACCCAAATGCCCCTCACAGGATTAATGGATCCAAAAACTGTGGTATGTATATACCATGGAGTTCTACTCAGCAATTAGAAAGAATGAAATTGCAACCTTTGAAGGTAAATGGATGCTGATGGAAGAAATCATGCTTAGCAAAGTTAACCAAACCCAGAGACAAGTGTCGTATGTTTTCACTCAATTGTGGATGCCTTAGCTAAACCCTGTCCTGTGCAAAAGATAATTAATCTCATGTATTAGACCCAACAAAGGCATAATAACAAATAATCTAGGGCAATCATAACTATGTAGACAGGTGGAGATAGGGTAGGTGAAGGAGTGGAGAGGAAGGGAGAATGGGGAGGGATCTAGGAGGTAATTCTGGTTTAAGAGTATACACATATCATATTGTTAGTTTAAATGCATTTATGATTGTACAATAATCTAATTCCTTAATAAAAATATTTTTAAATCCTCTATTATTTAATGAAACTATGAAGTATAAATAATCATGTCAAAATAATCACCAAGAAAAATCAACAACTACTCTTAGTCAGCATATCTGGACTCCATCAGCTTTTTGACATTTATTTGTAATAAGAAAAAGGAAAAAATGTGGAGGGATAAAAAGTATACTTCCCAGATAAAAATTATATTCTTGGAGATGTTCTCTATGTACTTATTTTCTTTGAATATAAATGTATGTACTTTACTGAATTTAATTTTTGTAAGTAAAATAAGTTGTTAGGTTCAGAGATGTAAAGTCTGTGCTACAAGATTATAGAAAGCATTAAATCTAAAATGAGTCAGTGTGATTTAGATTTCATTAGAAAAATTTTTCATATTTTCTGATTTTGTATTTCCAAGACTTTTCAATGTATTAAAACATGAGTTGATTTTAAATATCACTTATTAAAATTCTTTACAAAGACCCTTCCTCTTACAACTTTGCTTATGTTTGCATTGAATGTGAACTTTCCTAAATTCTTTTTCTTCTGACTTACGATGAGCAATGTGCCTTTTATGCTGCTGTGGAATCGCCCTGTTACATACTTAGCAATGAATTAATATCAAGATGGGTTTTCATCTTTGAAAAATGAACCAATATTTTTAATAAAAAATAAATTGGGTATTATGTATTATACTTGACAAGCTACTCAGCTAGGCAACATTTAGTGATGTCCTAGATAGAGAAGATTTAGGTAATGTTCTTCAAACATATGAGTCCCTAGTGAATTACTGAGATTTGGCACAGCTTGTAATCATTAGTTTTGTCTTTGCCTCTGAAAAATGGTTAAAAAAAAAAAAGGTCATCAGTCCATTAAAGAGCTGTCAGCCAATTGAGATCCAGTAATAGACTAATAATATTGATTAACTAAATGCTGCTTTCCCCCCTTAATATATCATATATTGAATAGTTTAAAAAATTAAACAATTAGCTTAATGTATTTTTAAATCAAGTAGCAGAATATCTTATAATACTTAAAGGAAACTATTATATTAGAATTCAACTATGGTTTCTACAATGGAAATGAAACAAAACATTCATACAGTTGCTGTACACTTTTCATGATAGACAGCATCACTTTGAAAACTTAATGGATAAAAATATCATTTTCCACCATTCTTTGTCATTTTGTAAGAAGTAATGGCAGTGTAAAATATTATAGACATCAACACATCTGCTTGAAATATCACAGAAGACCATCTAGTTTGGTCTATGTACTGCTTTCCAAGTATATCTTTTCAAGAAAAATCCTTAAGTGAGAACCACCAAATATCCTGACATTTTCAGGGAAGGACAGATAGAAATACTCAAAGTTATATTAAAAAAATCTTTGAGTCTTGTTGTCTTATTATTGTTGGTGTTGATGGTACTGTGCTACTTAAAATATGCTAAGAGCATGTACTATACACAGGGTAGAGGCATTACCTACATGTTTCCACAGGATTTAGGAATGCTTCAAGTATGTAGCATAATTCCAAATAAGAAAGGTAGGATTTTGTGAGTGAGACAAAAATTAGGAGAAGAGGACCACACCTTTATCAGAAGAGTTAGCCAAATAAATGAGGCTGGCTTAACAATGGCTGTGTTTTCTTGACTTATAGATTGCTTTTGCACTGTAATAGTTTAGTGGTTTACTTCTCGTGATCCTAGAGTATGCTTTATGTGTTACTGAATGTCTGTGCCATATTGGTGTTTATGTGCAGCCTTTACAAAGTAGTCTCGCAACCTTGAAATTTTTGTTTTCTCTTAATGAGAACGATAAGAAAAAAGCTTTCCTATTACCCTGTTTATTGAAGGCCACAGAAAATAAGATACATTACCTCTCCTGCTAAACGAAAATAACCTTAAAAAGGTTTCCAATCTACAGGAAAACCTTAGAGTAGCAGACTTAAATGAAAAGAATCCATGATTACTTTACAAAACCAAGATTTTAAAGCACCAAATGAAAGAAAAATAAGCCTAAGGGGAGAAAGTCAACTAGCCCATAGAGAAAAGAGCCATATCATATATATGTGGTAATTAGATTTGATTGGTGAAATACTTTGAATTTGAGAAGTGCTACATATTTCATTATGCTAGGTAACTGATTACTGAAACTAGAAACCAAATTAACTTTCCTGAACATTACTTTGCTTACCACTCAAATTAAATCTGTAACAATGGATAGGGAGATTGCTAAGCATATCCAAATGCTTTGTTCTCTCTGCATCTCAGTCCCTAAGCCAGAAGCATTTTGTAAACTTACCTGGAATGCTACATAAAAGTGATCCTTGTTGGTCCAGAAGATGGCGTCCACCCCACCAACAAGGACTCCAAGACGCTCCTGAGCATCACCTCATGCTGCAGGAGAGCACTAGGATTCCTGCAGTAGGACAAAGCTCCCACTGTGGGGGAACATTACCCCCCGTGAATTTTTTAACTCCAAAGGATAACGTGGTCCATTAACGAATATAAAGGAGATCTTAGTGGAGCCCGCTCCGCATTGCCCCACACCCGGGGAGAGGGGAGCTGCTCCGGAGGGGAGGAAACGAAGCGAGTTTCCTAACCAAACACCCTAACCCGGCCGGCTGTGAACTCCGTGATCTGACCGCTCTTAATTTACATGATCTTGTATCAGCACAGGGAATTAATTGCTCACATTAGCGAAATTACAGCTGTTTGTGCTTGTGAGTGGCAACATCCGGACGCCATTGTGATGTTTCACTGAGGGCGGGGCGGGTTGCTCAGCAAAAAATGGTCTTGGCTTCTTAGACACCACGGCCAGAAAACCGGAATCTATCCCCTCGAGATTGGGCCCTTTCCCAAAGGGTCTGTGTGGTGCTGGGAGTTCCCTCTCCACCTCCGGTCCCTGCCCGCAGAACCAGGAAGGAGAGGATTCAGCACAAGATCTTTAACTCAAACACGGTGGAGAATAATTCTCCACCCATGCCCATGGTTTGTTTAAAAGAGCTTATTTTAATGTCCTTTATCATAAGTGCTCCACCAGGGTGCTAGAGTGGGGCGGGTGGCTCAACAGTGACTTGGGGCCTCAGTCCTTATAATCAGAAACACAAGTTACCCCCCCCCAACTGGCCAACTGCCCTGAGGGCTGTGTGGAACTGCGAATCCCCTCTCCAGCTCGAAAACCTCTCAGTTGGCGACCTTCTGCCTGCCCCTCTACACGCCCAAATAGGAGGAGCCTGTGAACAGAACTTGCTCCAGCAGGGCACATCATTCTAAAGGGGATCCTCTGCTTCAGCTTCTGTTTGATATCTGCCTCAAGAAGCTTTGAATATATGGGGCAGCGTGGGCTTCCCCTTAGCATCTGAGCCCCTTGCATAGCCAAGGCTACATAAGCCTTGACCTCTCCAGGGGAGCACCCCCTAGTGCTTGCAACTGAGAACCACATAAGCACTGGCATAATCTGGACCATCTGTGGGTTTCAGTCAACCTCACAGAGCAGCTCTTGGGACTTCTGAAGATCACAAGACACACAGAGTGGGTCTCCAGTGATCCTGAGGAAGCGAGTTTCAGGCTGGCCACTCTCTTTAGATCAGTCAGAGACCCACACATCTACACTAGGATTAACTAGATTGTCCACAACTTCTGAGCCCCAGGCCCAAGAAATTCTAGAGTGTGGATAGGCAGAAAGCAATCATCTCAGGATGACAGCCCAGGGGGAGATGAATAGCCCTTTGCAACAGAAAATTTTGAAGGGATCCTCTATGAAAACCAGGTCACCAGACAACCAAACTGCTTCTCCCCTGACAAGCTCAACTGTGAAGAATCCCCAACTAGATGAAAGATTTGAACACATCCCCCCATGGTACATACTCACTGACCTAGGGGGCAGAAAAACTCAGAACTTTACCAACTAGTTTTGTTTTCTGTTTACTTCTTGGTTTTTTTCTTTTTTAAAAAAAACAGGGACCCGACTGGAATATAATATTTTTAAATTTTTAACATTACTGTGGGGTTTATTTTGATGTTGTTGTTGTTTTGTTTCCTTTCTTTATGATTAATACTGAATTTGGTGTTGGTGGAGGTAAATATTTATCTGTGTGTATGTATTGGTGATTGGCTCCTACTGTCTCTATGTCTTCTTGAACCCTACTGCTATCCCTATAATATTGGGTTCCAATCAGGAAAACATTTCATGATAACAAAATATCCTCAGCCTCTGGTGAGTGAAGATAACCACACCCCATACTAATCTCTTCCTCCCCTGTACTCTGGAAAACCCTAAATATAAGCATTTTTCTCTCATCCTCACCCAAACTCTTTACCCTACCCGCACCCCATTTCTATGTTTTCCTTAGTCCTAATAGAATAACCTACTCCCCCCTAATCTCTTGTTCCTCTTTACTCTAAGGCAGGTGTGATTTTATACCTCCCCGATTCACCTCCTTGACTTCCTAGTCATTCCTTATCCCCACTTTCAGAGAGACTCTACTATCTGAAGAAACAGACACATTTCAAAACAGGTACTTGCTTGCTATCATATTATAGTGTGAGAGCTCTCTCAAAGAAATCTGCTACTATTGGTGCTAGGACATCAGTACATCTATTTTAGTTGAAACAGACTAGTATTTATACCTATAGCCTCTCAAGTTCTCACAGAATGGTTTGGCATTTTTAGGTCTGAATTGACCAAACAGCTCCCCATCACAACGAAGCAAAGCCATAAGAAGTTACAATTACTCCACCAAGAATAACAATGCTGAAGTTCAAGACACGCTCTCTGACTCAGAAAATGAGGAAAAGGGGAAATAACTCTCCTTCTCAACCCCACAGCTCTCCACCCAAGGAACCCATATCTGGGGCCCTAGATGAAACCTACGACATTGTATCAACATTATGATTAGTAATGCAATCAAAGAGTTGAGAGATGAAACAAGGGGAGAGATCAGAGAACAATTTCAAGATATGAGAGACAAATTCTACAGAGATATTAAGGATCAATTCCAGGAGATGAAAGATCAGCTATACAAAAAAATAGACATTCTGAAAAGAGATGTAGCAGAGCTATCAGGATTGAAAAACATGGTTAATGAATTGAAATCTTTGGTGGAAGATACCAACACCAGAGTATACTCCACTGAAAATAGAAATTCAACTCTTGAAGAATGACTATCAGACAATGAGGATAGGCTAAACAATGTAGAATTCAAAAAAGATAAACAAGATAAACAGCTTATATTACATAATCAGAAATTCCAAGTAATATTTGATAAGATGAGGTGTAATAATCTGAGAATCATTGGCCTGGAGGAAAACTCCGAACAGCAAACAAGAGGCTTCAAGAACCTTTTAAGCGAAATCATAAGTGAGAACTTCCCTCATTTTACTATTGATCCGGAATATCACTTCCAAGATGCTTATAGAACACTAAATAGACCTAATCAATTGAGAAACTCAATAAGACATATCATATAAAAAATGAATAACAGAGAAATTAAAGAGAGAATTCTAAAAGCATCTAGAGAAAAGCCCCAAATCACATTCAGAGGCAAACCAATTCGGATTACTATGGATTTTTCAGAGCAAACAATGAAGGCCAGAAGAGCTTAGAACAATATCTTTCAAGAGTTAAAAAATAACAACTTCCACCCAAAGATAACATACCCTGCAAAACTCAGCTTCAAATGTGATGGGGAAATTAAATACTTCAATGATAAACTCAAGCTAGCAAGATACATGATCACAAATCCTGCACTACAGAATACTCTCAAGGATGTTCTCTATTCAGAAGAAAATGCCAAAGACATCCTAAATCCTTAAACAAGGGCGAGTCAATAATCATATTATACACAAATTGACTTCCAAGATGACTCAAAACTAATTGTTAAAAAGTTCCAGACCCAGCCTCCCATATCTGTTCTAATTTTGAATACGAATGGTCTCAATGCCCCAATTAAAAGACACAGACTGGCCCATTGGATCAAAAAACAAAATCCAACAATATATTGCCTGCAAGAGACACATTTGACACTCAAAAATAGACATAGGCTGAAAGTGAAAGGATGGCAACATGTATACCAGGCCTGCGGCCCAAAATCAAGCTGGCGTGGAGATTCTCATTTCTGATAAAATCAATTTTCAACTAAAACTACTCAGAAAGGACAAAGAAGGTCACTTAATCATACCAAAAGGTACAGTCCATCAAGAAGATATGATGATAATTAACACTTATGCCCCCAATTACAACCCCCCACAAATATATGGAAAAATACTTAAGGACATTAATCCCCTCATTGATCTCAACACAATAATTCTGGGGGACTTCAACACACCACTGTCAACTCTAGACAGATCATCGAAACAAAAAGATCAATAAAAACATCTCCAAACTGAACAACTCTATTAATCAATTGGGCTTAACAGACATCAATAGAATATTCCATCCTAAGACAGCTAAATTTACCTTCTCAGTGGCTCATGGATCCTTCTCTAAAATAGACCACATTCTAGTTCACTGGGATAATCTTAACAAATATAAAAAAGTGGATATAATCCCATGTATTCTGTCAGATCATAATGCTATGATCTTAGCAATCAACAACAAGAGAAACAACAGAATCTACTCAAATACTTGGAAATTGAATAATTACCTCTTAAACGAAGGATGGGTAAAAGAGGAAAT
>PVKS010018747.1:8547-39647 GCA_004027875.1 Aplodontia rufa | reverse complement strand
GTCTCTAAAATATGTGCTAAATTTAACAAAAGCATAAGTGCTGAGCATGTGGCTCAATAGTTAATCATCCCTGGATTTAATGCTTAGTACCTGAATAAATAATGAAAAAAATTGGAATTTCCTTGACAAATGAAGAGATGATCTTTCTGCACATCTATACTTGTGGGAGATAAAATTTTTCAAGATTTCAGCTCTTTGGGCTACTGTATACGGGGTAGGGACACATCACAGATTTTCCATCTATCTCTTCAAAATATTTCAGTTGTTCACATCATAATACTTCAAGTGACCATAATTATAAAACTTATTGCACACAATCACCAACCAAGGTGGTTTGAATTCATATATTTTTATTTTTGAACTATTTATTCACTAATATGGCCAGGATATGAACATCAGTAGTTTTATTCCAGGACTGAAATTTTAGATATTTGTCACTAGGACTTTTTTTTTTTTAGACCTGAGGACCGAACTCAGAGCTTTGTGCATGCTAGGCAAGCTCTTTGCCACTGAGTTAATCTCCAAGCCCACTAGGATGTTTTTAAATTTTTTTTTTTATTTTTGAGCAACCATACAAGTTTTTAACAAAATAATATAAAATGTGTATAGATTCTGGATATTACAATTACCCCCGGATTGGCCCCCCCCCAATTACCTACCTTTATCCCTCCGTTCCCCTTCCCACAATATCTCTAAAAAAGGATTATGTTGTATAGCATTATATCTTATCTGGATTTAACACATGATAATAGACCAATTTTCTCACTGGCCAGGGTCTAGTCCCAACCTCCACACATGAGTGGAGACAATCGTCCCTTAGTTCTCTGGGTTAAGCTGATTTTACTCAGCATAATTTCTTCCATAGCCATCCATTTACCTTCAAAGTCTGCAATATCATTGTTTCTAATTGCTGTGTAAAATTCCATGGTATAAATGCACCACAGTTTTTGGATCCATTCATCCAGAGAGGGACATCTGGGTTGTTTCCACTAGGATGTTTTTAAGTGGTACATTTGAAATTTGGGTGGTGAAAGTGGAAAATTTTTATACAGAAAGCAGTTTGGATGAATGAGCAAGCTTATGTGCTATTATGTCATAGTAACAAAAATATATCAGTAGGAGAAATAACAATGTTTAAAGTAAAAAGGAAGTCTTCAACTCTAATCATTCATGAAATTAAATTGACCAGTAGCTTCTATAAGTAGAAGGACTGTAGCATTGGGACACATAATCATATTCATATGGAGAAGCGGTTATCTGTTGTACATTGTCAAATATAGATGACATTAACTGTGTGTTTTGTCCCTAGTTTTTGATGTTTATTAACAGACATACCCCTTAATTTCTATGTTCCTTGGGCTTTTCTGTTCTTGAAGCAGGATTTTCTGTTCTTGTGAGCTGTCTCTGAGGGCTTCAGTCCCAGAGCTCTATGTTGTGATTAAAATGGAATGTAGTTTTAGAAATATCCCATGGGTATTTGAAAACTAATATAAACATTCCTTACAGTTGTACTCAAAAAGGGGAGTAAGTACTGTGCTTTCTGATGTTCTGTGGAAGACTGAGATGAATCAGCCTTTGATGTCTGGTGAATAGATGTGGCAGCACATGGAGAGCATGGAGCGACACTTGGGCAGTGCCCAGCAAGACTAGACCATGTGACCAACCTGCACCAGGCAGACAAAAAATTTAGGTATTTAATTGTAATACATTTTGTGTCAAACCGTAATATATAAAAGGAATATGCATATATTAAATCATAAATATATTACATTAGATATTCAATGTAAAAGTTATATATGAACTTTCTTATGAAGTCATAAGCCATAACATACAATCAATTTCATTAGATAAAATCAATTTCTATAGTCATAGGATGGAATAAGTCTAGTACAGAACAGCTATTGGAGATGGGCTTACAGGTCAACCCTAAGAAAACCCCAGGAACTCTATAGTGTTGGTCTTGTCATTGTTTTTCTACTGGACAATGATGTTTTAATTGGTCAGAGTGTTTATTATCTATATTATCATTGATACATGGTAGTTATACATAATAGTGGGGTTAGTATTAATATAATCATAAATACTTACAGTTTGCTCAGATTCAATCCCCCATTCTTCCCCTTTCCCTCCATTCCTCCATCGCCTGATCTCTTTTCTCTACTCATCTTCTTTTTGCTTAGTTATTATTTTTAAAATAGATGCATCATAGTTATACCTTCCTTTTGCTTAGTTATTATTTTTAAAATAGGTGCATTGTAGTTATACACAAAGTGAAATTCGTTGATATATTCATATATGCAAATATCATAATATGTTCAATTTCATTCTGAGTTACTCCCCTTCTACCTTCCCTTCAGTCCTCTTCCTCTACTCCATTGTTTCCCTTTTTATTTTCATGAGTTGACCTCCTCCCATTTTTAATTCCTTATTTTTATCTAGCTTTGCATTTGAGAGAAATCATTTGATCCTTAGTCTGAGTCTGGCTTATTTCACTCAGCATGATGTTCTCCAGTTCCATCTATTTATCTATTTTTCTTTATGGCTAAATGAAACTCCATTGTGTATATACATATACAGTATTTTCTTTATCCATTTATCTGTTGACATGCACATAGGCTGGTTCCATAACTTGGCTATTGTAAATTGTGTGGTATAAGAATTGGCATGCATGCATCACTATAGTATGCTGATTTGGATACATTTGGATAAATATCAATAAGTAGGATAGCTGGATCATATGGTGATTATGTTCCCAGTTTTTTGAGCAATCTCTATACGGCTTTCCAGAGTGATTGTCACAACTTACTGTCTTACCAACAATGTGTAAGTGTTCTCTTTTCCCACATTCTCATCAGGAATTACTATTATTTGTGCTCCTAATGATTGCCATTCTAATTGGAGTGAGGTGAAATATAAGTGTGGTTTGTTTTCTCTACATTGGAATAAACTCAAAATGATAGTGAATTTGTTTTTTTCACAATAGTATATTTCTTGTGTTGAAAAAAAGAGATAATTTTTAAAATGGTTAGAAAATGAATCTATGCCAATGATGATTGAATGCATGGGCCTCTAGGCTTGATTTTGAATTTTAATTTATTGTACCACAGGCCCCAGGGCAACTCTCCTTATCTCATTCTAAATATCTTGGTAAATATGTAACATTTTGGAGGTGTCGCATTATCTTTCTCCATTCTCTTTAGAATACTGCAGAAGCTGATTCCTTCTCCATTAAGGTACTGCTATCCAAGAGAACTAAAATCAAATTACCTTCTCTAGCAACCAAACCATTTGAGCTGCCTGGCTTTTCTTCTATCCACATTTATTGTACCTTGAACAGGTAGGAGGAGTGATCAAGTAAGTGCTGACTTACTAACTGGAATAAAATTAAAACAGCTAAAACAAAAGCTATTTTGTGAGTACCTGATACACTACAGACAGTGAACAGAAAAGTACCAAAGTCCTTAGACAGTCCTGCTTATACCTTTCCCAATTGATACTCCCTGTAGTCTATAAATTGTGAACAAGAACGATTTCTACTTCTGGTCAGGCATCTCAGGGAATGAACACTTACCTGAGAACATCCAACTGTTTTTTTGTGGTCTCTTTTAGTGTGTCTGAGAAGTTACTGGCCTTGGATCAAAATGTAAATATGTATCTCTATGGCAGTCAATAATGAGCAGTCAGAAGAATTTAGGTTTTGAGTATGAGAATGCCTGTATGCCTGGGTTTATGATTTATTTTGGATATGAATTACTTAAAGCCTATTTTTACTTTCTCTGTAGTATAATTATTTTGCCCCATGTACATTATTAGTAATGTACAATGTAAAGGTGACTTCAAAACTCCTGAAACACAGGGCCAATGACTGTTGTACTATTGCTTTCCTTCTCTTACCTCTCTCTTTTATTTTCCCTCCAACAGAAGAAAGAGCATCATCTATTCCGTCCAGGGTAGGATGATGTACCACAACAGGAGTGTTTTCCACCCAGACTCATTTTTCCTTGTTGGAATTCCAGGTCTGGAAGATGCCCATGCCTGGATCTCTCTGCCTTTCTGCTCTATTTATCTTGTGGCTTTAATGGGCAATGCCACGATTCTGATAGTCATCAAGACAGAGCATTCTCTCCGAGAGCCCATGTTCTACTTTGTGGCCATTCTTTCAACAATAGATTTGGCCCTTTCTACAACCTCTGTACCCCGCATGCTGGGTATCTTCTGGTTTAATGCTCATGAGATTAGCTTTGGAAGTTGTGTGGCTCAAATGTTTTTGATTCATGCTCTCACTGGCATGGAGGCTGAAGTCCTGATGGCCATGGCCTTTGACCGTTATGTGGCCATCTGTGCTCCACTTCACTACACAACCATCTTGACACCTCGTGTGTTGGTAGGCATCAGCATGTGCATTGTAATTCGCCCAGCTCTGCTCGTAGTTCCCTTCGTCTATCTCATTTATCGCCTGCCCTTTTGTCAGGCTCATATAATGGCACATTCCTATTGTGAGCACATGGGCATTGCTAAGTTGTCCTGTGGAAACATCCATACCAATGCTGTCTATGGACTCTTTGTAGTTGCCCTGTTTCTTCTGAACCTGGTCCTCGTTGGCATCTCCTATGTTTATATTCTCTGTGCTGTCTTCCACCTCCCATCACAGGAAGCACGGTTAAAAGCCCTAAGCACATGTGGTTCCCATGTTGCAGTTCTCTGTGTTTTCTATATCCCATCCCTCTTCTCTTTTCTCACTCATTGATTTGGACACAACATACCACATTACATTCACATTCTTGTTGCAAATCTCTATTTGGTTATTCCACCTTCACTTAATCCCATTATTTATGGTGTGAGGACCAAACAGATACGAGAGCGAGTGCTCCATGTGTTTAGGAAAAGATGATACTTGCATTCTTTCCTAAGTATTTTAAGCTTTCTAGGAAGACTCTTGCTCGTACCTTAATGAATATCTTCTGTTCTTTCCCTTATTGCGGCCAATTTGTAATATAAATTGGTTTGTTCCTGGCTGTAGACTAAAGGTTTCAGAAACTTCATTGTATGTTAAGTTCAAAGACCAATGGGCTATCCTGGCAAGAATATCCAGGATAAATTGTGTGATCTTTGCCTATATGACCTGGGAATGAAATACTATACTGGGCCTCTTGTGCTCTTCAGTTAAAGATGTGTGGCATGGGAAATGTGACTCTATAAACTACTTCTATTCTTCCTTCCTGCCTGTTCTATTTTCTTCCATGCATGCATGCATACATTTGATTATTGATTTAATTCATATTCACTTTGTGTCTATTGTATATCTTGAATCATTTTAACTGCTGAGGGTAAAATAAGACACCAAATTAACACAAGTATCTGGCTCTGTGAAGCTTATACCCAGTTGTGCTCTTGCAAAGCCATGTTCCTGGATTCAAAACAGTCATTGCCAAATCTGTGAGTTCTAGTGGAATTTTCTGCCAAATGCATAACACTCAGTATATGGATAGTCAAAATAAATATATAATTTCAAAACTATTTCTCACAAATGCCAACTGATTGACCCTCTACATTGAACCCCACAGCAGAAGCATAAGTGAGTGCTAGTAACATAGCTACCTGTTGTGTTTCTCCCTATGTGATATATGCTGGTCTTTGTCCAGCACATTTCCCGGTTTTGTTTTCTCAATTTATATTTGACCCTAAAATACTCTACCCCAAAATTGAAAGTCTTTCATCTTGGAACCACGATATATCACTAGTTCCTCCACAGACTTGAATGTAAAAGCTGCAGTTTAAGCCCTGAATTTAGACCATTTTCACCTGAGTCTGGTGAGGACTTTCAAATGATTCATTAATGAACTTCTGTGTCATCAAAATTGTCACATCATTTTATATACTTTTACAATTTTAATTATTTCTTATTGAGGCTATTTGAAAAAAAAACCTGAAGTAAAAATATAACAAGTATCTTTGTTCCTACAAATAAAAATAAACAACCCTTAAAATTGCACCCATCCCAAAAATAATGCTTAATTAAATATATAGAGCACTAAAATTAAAATCACCATTGACACAGCCCAAACTCTGTTTCTGTCTTATTTTTTCAGAGGTGACATCTAAATTATGATTTTCTGATATTGTAGTATAAATTTTTCATTTTACAATCATGCATAGTATTTTAAATTATTTATTAATTTATTTTTTTCAAAGAACTAACTGTTTCATCAATTCTGTTTATTGTTTTTTTTTCTGTTCTCAATTTCATTGATTTTAGCTCTGATCTTGATTATTTTCTTGTGTTCTGCTGGGTTAGGGCATAGATTGTTCTTCCTTTGGTAGGGATTTGAGATGAAGTGTATACTTATTTATTTGAGATCACCTTTTTTTTTGAGGCACTCAGTGCTGTAAATATTCCCCTCAAATATGGTTTCATGCTGCCCCAAAGGTTGTGATATGTTGTGTCTTCATTCTCATTGTCTTCCAAAAATTTCTTTATAGCTCCTCCCAAGTCTTCTTGGATCCATTCTTCATTCAGTAGACTATTGTTCAATCTCCATGTATATGTTTGTTTTTTGGTATAGTATTTGCTATTAATTGCTAGGGTCATTACATCATGGCCTGATAGGATATGTGGAATAATGTATGCAATAATATCTCCTTTTATATATTTGATGGTCTTTTATGAAATGGAAATGATCTGTTTTGAAGAAGTATCCATGCCCTGCTGAGAAGAAAGTACACTCAGCCATTTTGGGGTGGAATATTATATAGATGTCTGCTAAGTCTTCTTGATTTATGGAGTTGTTTAGACTGGAGATCTTTTGATTATTATTATCTTTTTTCCTTTGATGATCTTTCTAATAGAGGAGTATTAAAGTCTCCCAGTATTATTGCATTGAGGTCCACAAGTGATGTTTTGTCCTGGAGTAATTTTTCCACATATTTGTGAGTGTTTGTGTTTTGAAAGTATATATTTACTATGATTATATATCTTCCTGTTGTATTGTTTGCTTTACTAGATGTAGTGGCATTCTTTATGTCTTCCCATTAATTTATGTTTGAAACTCACTTTGTTGAATATAAGAATTGCAATTCCAGTGCTTTTGTGGGCAGAATGCCTGGTAGATTTTTTTCCATCCTATCATCCTCAATCTGTGGATGGTCATTAGCTGTAAGTGAGTCTCCTGCAAGCAGCATGTAATTGGATTTTATTTTTTGATTCTATCTGCTACTCTGTGTCTTTTGAATGGGGCTTTGAGACCATTAATATTCAGTGTTAGGATTTTATGTGGTTGTGATTCATAGTCATCATGGTATAGTAGTGATTTCTGTGTTTTCTTGGTTGTCTTTTGATAGTGGGCACTTTTATTGAATTTCCTTTTTTGGTGGGTTTTGAGGCATGTTTGCTTGTTCTTCAAACTGGAGTTTATCTTTGAGGATTCTTCGTAATGCCAATTTCTGTACGTGAATGCTGCAAGTTAGATCTTATCACAAAATATTCTATTTCCACATTGAATTTGAAACTGAGTTTTTCTGAGTATAGCATTATACTCATGTTGTGGTCATTGAGAGATTGAAATATCTCCTTCTAGGATCTTCTTGTTTCTAGAGTACGAGCTGAAAAGTCAGATGTGATCCTTATTGGTTTGCCTCTGAATGTGATTTGGCATTTTCCTTTTACTGGTTAATAGTCTTTCTTTGATATCCCTGTTATACATTTTGAATATGATGTGTCTCAGTGAATTTCTCCTTTCATTAGGCCTTTTGGGGATCCTGTATACTTCCTGGATGAGCATTTCAGACTCTATTTTGATATGAAAAATTTTTTCTTTATCTATTTCATTGAGAATGTCCTTTATACCTTTTGTTTGTGCTTTCTTTCTGTAACCCTATTACTCTTATATTTTTTTATTTCATCCCAGATATTTCGAAAATTCTGCGTGTGTTCTGTTTTTTTTTTTCTTTTCTCATCCATGCATTCAAGCTTTCTCAGCCTATCTTCACTATTTGAAGTTCTTTCTTCCAGAGATGAATTCTGTTTTATATAGAATTTAGTCTATTATTAAATACCTCCATCATTGTTTTGATGTGATTGACAGAAGATTTTATTTGCTTTACTTTCTTTTTCAGTATGTCTCTTTCTTTGATAATAGCGTTTTTCATCTCTTGACTTTTTTTCACTTGGTTCCTTCATTAATTCTTCTTTTAGTTCATTGTTCCTTTTAGTGATCAGATCATTGATAATTATTTCTTGGTTTTCATCTCTCTGTCTGTGTGTTCCTTGGCTGGGGAGTTGTGGGCTTGAGGTGAACATTTTCTGTTTTGGTTCCACATTTTAATAATTTTTTTTCTGAATCTTTAAATAGAGGTTCCCTCTGCTGAAGGTAGTCTGGGCTGGAGGTATTTCTTTTCAGATCCAATGGTTGGGTCAGACACCACCCCTCTGATGACCACTTTCTTCCAGAAAGCTCTTCCTGCCTGGAACATTATTAGGCTATCTCTTATGGATCTATGCTCCAGAGCATTGATTTGAAATCTGTTCAGGGTGCATTACAGCCTTCTGGTTTGTGTATACACAGCAGCTGGGGTGCTTTGGTGGATCCCAGGTTCTAGAGATTGACCTGAATGGGGCCCCTCCAGAGAGAGACAGGATCTGGGATCTTTGGCAGTGGTTTGGGACTGGCAGGTTACTGAGCTTGAAGGCCCTGGTCCAGAGGCCTGGTTCTGTGGCACAGAGTCTGCCGAGGTTGGCTTTGGCAAGGTTCCTGGTTGGGTTCATGGCTGTGGGCCCTGAAATGAGAACTTCATCCATGTGCAGAGGCCTGCTGGGGTTGGCTTTGGTGGGGATCCTGGGTCAGTGTGCCCTGCACTGCTGTAGACCCCAGAGCTGAGGCCTCAGTTGCTGCTTAGAGGCTGCTTGGGTTGGCTCCAGCAAAGTTCCTTGGTGGGCGTGTCCTGTGCAGATGTGGGCCCAGAGCTGAGGCCTCCATCTGGTCACAGAGGCCTGCTGGGGTTGACTATGGTGGAGTTTCTGGGTGGATGTTTATTTTTACCTTTCTTTCATCATTTTTATCCATTTACTTTTCTTTTACTGAAAAATTCATTTCTTCTTAAAATTCATGATTTTTATTTTTAGCATTTTCTATGCCTTAGATCTTCAATAGAATTATTTTCAATCACTGACATTTTCTGTGTCCAATCCTGTGCATAACAATCTATATTTTTTTGGCAACTGTAAGTTTCTTTGTGTCTTTTTCTCACTTCTTGTACAATTATATATCTATATAAGGTTCCTAAGTACATGTTTTTAAAAACAGGTTTCTTGCTAACTATATTTCACACATACCTTACAGTCTTTTAACTATGCTTTTCAATGTTGTGAATATTCCTTGAATGTTTTGTTGCCATTTCCTATTTGCTTTACTTTGTCTTTGTGATTCTTAGCTGGACTCTTCAGAATCCTGACTGAATAGTTTTTGCAGGTCCAGGTGTTTAGAATGAATATTCTGATACGGATATTGGAATGCCAGAAACTTACTTGGAATGATGGTGGGTAGAATAATGATCCCTGATTATGAGCAAGTCCCATCACCAGAATTTGTGATCATGTTAAATTTCATGGCAAAGAGGAATAAAAATCACAGAGAAAATAAAGGTTACCAATCAGCTGACTTTAGAAGGGAGAGTATCCTGTATTGTCTGGAAATCCACTGTAATTGTAAGGAGCCTTAAAAGTGGACAATGGAAGCATCAGGATCTGATTCAAAGGAGAATACAAAACAAGGGCATATGAAGCTTTCCATCACTCGCTTTGAAAATGGAGAAAATTGCCAAGAATCAAGGAACGCAGCACCCTAGAGATGTCAGACACAACAACAAAGCAGATTCTCCCCTAGAGCCTCCAGCAGCATGGACCCAACCACAACTTGATTCAATCCAGTGTGAAACACACCAAATTTCTAAAATTATCTTGCTCCAAGGCAGGAATTTTCTAGTAAACCTTTGTACTGTTGCATATGTCTTGATGAAAGCTTCCCAGGGAGGTGGATTTGATTTGAGGCAAGGACCCCATCATGAGTGAAGAGAGAAAGCAGAGATACTCAGCTGAGTTTTCATTTACATTCCTAGTAATTAGGGAATTTAGCACTTCGCACATGAAAAGGGGTATGATGCACTCCAGAGCTTCCTCCACCAACCTCAACTGTGCAACCCCACCTAATTCTTTAGGAATATGCTTCTTGTTGCTTCTTGCCTCTGGTTTGAAAATCTCAAGCACTAAGGAAACATTCTTCCCTGTATTTGAAATTCAACTTTCCCCTTGCTATGTAGGTATGTACTAGACTTCTCATCTTTGGCTTCCAATAGTTACTTCTTTTGATTTTGAAACTACATATAAAGATGTTTCTTACACTTGTAATAGAGATACAATCTCCTGAACACAATAAAAGGTGAAAATATTTAAATAAATATTCATTTAACACATCTAACCTACTAAATATCATAGCTCTGCAATAGAGTGTACTGTAGGGTTTTGGTGCTTTATCTTCCTGATTGCTTGGCTGACTGACAGCTGTAGCTCACTTCCCAGCATCATGCAGGTGTATCTGACCTCATATTATTAACTCAGGAAAAGACAAAATTAAAAATTCAAAGTAATCGAATTTTTATCACTTTTGTACCATGATAAAGCAAAAAAATATGTTAAACAATTGTAAGTAGTTTACGTGTAATTCAGTAGTGACATTAGTAACAGATTGCCAGTTTGACGATGGAGATTGTCTTGTTATTTTTTATAAAGCATGAGGAAGCAATTACTAGAGCAGGTCCTATTTGACAATAAAATTGAATGAAGCGATTCTTTTAGGAATTATTTGTAGGAGATTATATTGTAAAATTGCTTCATGGACATCACTTAAATATTTAAACAACATACACCAAGAAAAGAATTAGCATTATCTGTATTACAATGACCCAAAAATATTTTGACATTTTTCCTTTGTGTGGTGGGAATTGAATCCAGGGTTTCAAACAGGTTAGGCAAGTGCTCTACCACTAAGCTATATTCCCCAGCTTATACACCCACCATTCTTTTTAAATTTTATTTTTAAATAGGTTCACTCTAAGTAGTTAGAGCTGGTTTTAAACTTGCTTTTTATTTTTAGTATTTTTTATTTATATAGTTGTTAATTCGCACACAGTTGTTAGAAATACAAACCACTTGTATTCCTATCTGGTTTCTCCCAATGGTAACAATTTATAAATCTACAGAATAAAGTCATAATTGAGATATAGAGATTAACACAATCTATATATTTATTCAAATTTCACATTTTACTTTGATATGTGTATGTGCTTGTATGTGTTTTCATATTATATGTATAGTTTAAATATGTATGAATTGCTTAAATATCTATGTAAATAAGCAGATGCATGCACACATGAATATTGTAAAAGATACTTTGCATGGAATAAATAAAAATACAATAATAAATAAAAATGTAGGCTAATGTTATTTTCTTAGAAATAGTCAACAAATATATGAAAAAAAAATTCAACACCCTTAGCAATCAGGGAGATGTAAACCAAAACTACACTGAGATTTCATGTCATTCCACTCAGAATGGTGATTATCAAGAATACAAATAATAATAAAGGCTTGTGAGGATGTGATGAAAAAGGTTCACTAATTTTTGTTGGGACTGAAGATTAGTACAACCACTATTAACAGCAGTATGTAGATTCTTCAAAACAACTAGGAATAGAGCCACCACATGACCCAGATATCCCACTCCTCAGTATTTATCCAAAAAAAAAATTAAAATCAACATACTTTGTTGATACAGCCACATCAATATTTATAGCAGCACAACTCATTATAGCCAAGTCATACAATCAGCCCAGGTGCTTGTCAATAGATGAATGGATTAAAAAATGTGGTATATATACACAATGGAGTTTTACTCAGACATAAAGAAGAATTAAATTATGGCATTTGGTGGTAAATTAATGGATCTGGAGAATGTTATGGTAATAAAATATGCCAGGCTCAGAAAGTCAAAAGTCAAATATTTTCTCTCATATGTAAAAACTAGGGCAAAGTAAGAGAAAAAAATGTGGAATGCTATATATTATAAGGGTAGAGGGAAGATCATTCAAGTACAAGAAAGAGATTGAAGGGGAAAGGTGAGAAAGGGGAGAAATACAGAATGAAATTGATAAAATTATAGTGTGTGGATGTATAACTACATCACAGTGAATTACACCTTTATGTATATGCATAAAGCACCAATTAAACATAAATAAGTATGGGCTGGAGCAGTGGCTCAGCAATTGCATACACAATGAAGTACACAATGAAGTGTCAGAGCAATGAAAGCCACATGAAAAATTAAATAAAACTGATTCTCTCTTTCTCTCTCACTGTACCTCTTTCTCTTTAAAAGAAAATAAAAATAAATGAATAAATAAGAAAATAAATATAGACTAATAAATAAATGGAAGACAAATACAGCAGAGAAAGGGGTATGTGAAAATGAACCCATATATTATGTGTAGCTATATTGCACTAATAAAAACATTTAAAATTAACTTCTGTGAAACTAAATTTCAGTTATAAAAGTTTTAATAAGGAAAATATTTTTTCTTTTTTCTTTTTTAAAGAGAGAGGGACAGAGAGAGACAGAGAGAGAGAATCAATTTTATTTAGGTTTTCATTGGTCAGACACTTTGGTGTGTACGTGGTGCTGGGGTCCAAATCTGCATACATGAGCATGCCAGGCAAGCGTAGCAACCACTGAGCCACCACTCCAGCCCCGAGAAAATAATTTTAATTATTCTGGCAATAAGTGTATTGATAAACTTTGGAGTAATGGTGATGCAAAGAATGGTACATAATTTCATCCTCATTTTTCCTCAACCTACCTATTTACTCTAAAAATCTCATTGTTTTCCCTTCTTGAAGTAATTCCCATAAAAGAAAGATAATTTTCTTTTGAATTATGCTTTTAATTCAACTTTTCTATTTTAGTACATTATAAATATTTATTAAGTTATATTAAAGTCTATTAAGTTGTATTTGTCATATACTAACTTATCAAAAGGAAATTAAATATTTTTTAAATATCAGTTCTTCCCCTAAAGAACTATTGACTCATTGCGATTTAAAAGAAAACAGACACTTTACTTTAGAATAGATTTAGGAATACACTAATTTGTGAAAAGACAGAACTCCCACATATTCCCCACTCAATTCTCTCTATCTCGAATATCTTACATAAGAATGGCCTACTTGAGATTAATGAGGCAATATGCATGCATTAATGTTAGCAACAGTCTGAACTTTATTGAAATTTCTTGTCAATTTCCTTTGTTGATAAACTTGAACTTATTCAGTTATGCTAAATTATTCATCTTATCACAAGGATTTTATTGCTTTCTTCTTCTCCTAATATAGTTATATCCTTTGCTAAGAGTCTATTTTCATTACTTACTGACTATGTGGGATTCAGGAATCACTGTTCCATTCACCCTGTATAAGGGTTTTACAATGCTCTTATTGACTTTGCAAAATGTAACATAGAAAAGCTAAAATGAACTATGATTTAAGAAATTGCTGACAATAGAATGTGAATTAATTTAGATGAGTAAGTTAGGACTTTAATTAATTTAGATGAAGTAAGTTAGGACTTTAATATAATTTAGGAAGAATGTCTAGGATATAATATTGGGTAAACAATTCTTTGAAAAATAATGTAAGGATTTTGAGACACCATGATATGTTTGAAGAAATTCCTATATTTAATGATGTCTTTAATAAAGGTTTGAAATGACAATAAAAATGAAAACATGAAGAGGATCAGGATGTATCTTAGTAAAGAATTGTAACCTTACCCCATGAAAGATTGTGTTATATCTTGGGAAGACAGTTTAACCTATCTTGGTTTCAAGTTTTCATTTCATATATGATAATAACAGTACCAGTTCATGCAGTTAGTCAAGTTCTTAAAATGTAATTTCAATGCTCTTTCCATGGTGTATGCCAAATTAATAATTCCAGTGTTTTTATTAATTTATTATAAATTTTGTGACAGCTAAGACGTATCTGCGAAATATCCTTTTTGACCAGTTCTGTACACATTTTTAGTATTTCTTGAAGAAGTATAATTATTAGAGTAAGACATAGACATACATAAGGATTATCTACTACATTTCAGTCTAAAGTATACATGTTTTTATGTTAAAAATCAAAATAGAATTATTCCAAAGATTTTAAAAGCTAGTATTTTAAAAGTTAAATGAACATTCCGGATGTCCAATTACAGTGCAAATTACTCTCATTTTTCTTTTTTGTGTTTTATAAAACACGAATCAGAACAACAACTCAACAAAAACTTTTCTATCCTGAATGAAAATTTAGCTATATGGCTTGGAAGACAATTTAGTAAACCAATATATCACTCCACTATTTATCTTCAAAATAAATTGCTGCTACAAAACACTCTCTAAACTTATTTCAGCCTTCTTTAATCAATCTTACCTTCCTGTGTTTTATTTTCAGTTATGGCTGTTATGTGGTTCTTAAATCATTTTTGTTTGTAAAATCCTCCAAACATAATCAGTCCACCAGTTCCTATTCACAGAGCATCTGAATAGCTTGAGTACATTCTCTATGAGCCCTCAAATAAAATTTTCCTCCTAAAATTGTTCTGTCAGGTCCTTGGGTCACAGCAATGAAAATATTGACTAAAACAAACAATGAGGCAAAGAATTTTGTAAAGAAAAATATAAGTAAAAGATTGAAAAAACAATAAAAACTTAAGCCAAAGACAAATAAAGTCACTCCAAAGAGAAATTCATAAAATCAAACAAGGGGAGTAACTATATTACTTTAAAACAACAAAGAGATTTATAGTTAATATTTTAGCCAAAACTTGGAAGATAGTGTGCAATGTAAAAGCACTTTCAAAAATCTGAAAAAAATTCAATTTAGAAATCTATATCCTCAAAATAACCCTAAAATGAAGATAAAAATGAATTTAGGCAAACACTGAGGACATTCATTGTCAGCAAAGTTACATCAAAGGAAGTAGTTAAGATTATTCTTCAGAAATGAGTGAAATTATCATAGACAGAGTTTTGGTGATGCAGGGAGAAAATGAACAACAAAAAATACTAAATTTTTTTGGACATTAAAATAAATATTTACTGCATAACACAATAATCAAATGTGTCTTAAGTTTAAAATGCATAAGAAATATAAATGATACGAACAATATAATATAAATCAGAAAGTGGATAAAAACACTGAAATTTTTCTCAGATCCTTTTTTAAAAGAAAAAGATAAGATTGTTAATTTATATTAGACTTTGACAAATTGCATTGATACCTGTAAGACAATGTCTAAAATTATTGTAAACATAAGTATAAAATCAAAGTAAATGAGACATGCATCAATGATAACTTGAAATCCAAAAACAGAATCATTGTTGTAAAGGACCCACAGCTCAGGCTGAAATAATACACTGTACATATAAGATCATTAATTGAATAGAAAAAATTAACAAAGATTGTGTTAAATGTACATGAATGTAGTAGCATACTTACACTAAAATTAATGGATTGTTACGAATAGAAATGTTGTTCTTCCTGAAAGGAGAAACAAATTTAAATTCACAATTACATAAAAAGAGGATTCTTTTAAGTTGAGTTTGCTAAACTCTATGCATTTCACAAAGTCAGGGAAAGTAACATGGTCACCTTATTATCCCCAATATATTACAATTATGAAAACAGAGATTCCAAAAATAAATATAGCTATATTGAGAGAAGAAAGAAACTACAAACCATCAATTATTCTAGCAACAATGGATACATTCTGATATAAAAATATCAGCTAGATGTTGAAAAAATAGAGAAAATTAGATAATCTTTTAAAATTAAAATAGAAGGGAATTGAGGGGACAGAACAAGAATCTAAGAACACATATTGAGAAGTAGTATAAAAATCATATAGAAAGTCAATACATTTAAGTGTTTAGAGAGTCAATGTGGCCAAGTATTGGAACTTAATTTTCATGATAAAGCATTTCCCTGAGTGAGTTTCTGTGAAACTGCATGTAGAAGGGCTGGAGATGAGGCTCAGTGGTAGAAAGCTTGTCTAGCCTGCATGAGGACCCAGGTTTGATCCCCAGCACCAAATGCACAACTAAGTGGAAGAAAAACAAAACACAGATGAGAAAATAATATTAACAAATTAGCTCTCTCTTTCTCTCAATCTCTCTCTCTGTAAAAAAAAAAAGTATGTAGAATTTCCTTTGCATTAAGTGCTATTTCTTTTCTGTTCCTTTTTTCTTCAGTATCATTTTCTTCACACCATCATATATCTGCTTGGTTCTGACCCCATAGATGACAGGGTTGAGCATTGGTGGCACTACAACATACAGATTGGCCAGGAGTATGTGGATATAGCGGGGGACATTTTGACCAAAGCGATGGGTCATGAAGGAAAAGAGGGCTGGTGTATAAAAGGCGAGGATGACACAAACATGAGAACCACATGTGCTGAGGGACTTGAGTCGAGCTTCCTGTGATGGGAGACGGAAAACAACACGGAGTATCTGGATATAAGAAAGGGCAATGGCTATGATGTCAGAAAACAGATTGCATATGGCACACAAACCATAAATAATATTAATCTTGATGCTTGCACAAGACAGACGAGCAAGACCCATGTGCTCGCAGTAGGTGTGGGGAATGACATGATTCCCACAGAAGGGCAGTCGCAAAATTAGAAATATAAATGGAATGACAAAGATATTTGCCCTCACTAACACACTGAGACCGATCACAGAAACAACCTTGTTGGTTAGGATGGTGTTATATCGCAGAGGGTCACAGATGGCCACATAGCGGTCATAAGCCATTGCCAAGAGAACAGCTGACTCCATAAGTGTGAACTTGTGAATGAAAAACATCTGGGTGAGGCAATTTGCAAAGATGATCTCTCTGAGATCAACCCAGAAGATACAGAGCATCTTAGGAATGGTTGCTGTAGAGAGTCCCAAGTCAATGCTAGCCAACATGGCCAGGAAGTAGAACATGGGCTGGTGAAGATTGCTCTCAGCCTTAATCACCATCAGGATGGTGAAGTTCCCTATGAGTGCAATCAGGTACACTACACAGAAGGGAAAGCCAATCCAGGTGTGGAGAGCCTCTAGTCCTGGGATCCCCAGCAACAAGAAGGAGGAAGGATGAGACTGGTTTTCATTGGGAAGGAACATCTTGTTTGGGAATGGATTGGCCCACACTCGTCAGAAATGCATGCTCATCCAATCTGCAAGTCACCAATTTCTGCAAGTCACCAATTTCTGCAGCCTTGGAGATCTACAGATAGTATTAGGAATATTAAACCTTTTTATACATGCTCTTCTGCAAATAATTATAGCAACTTGAAATTCATAGTGTGCAGAGTACTTTAGGTAAGTGACATCCTAAGGAAAAGCCCCTGGAAAAAGTTATACAGTAAATTTTAAAAAATGTTCTGCATGGAACTTTAAACGTTGCTAGCCTCTTCCTCTTTGATACCTTATCAATAATATTACCACCAATATTCTGAAATGATTCTACCTCAATATTCTCTTAATTAACTATCATGTCTTATTATTACCATCATCAACACAGAACCATTTTGAATTTTGATTAATTTACGTGTCTGCTAGCCTTTGAATTTAGTGGTGGGAATTAATTCTAGTTCATTGAATGACAATATGCAAAGTGAAATAGATGACATGTATGTATGTGTTTACATATATTCAATAAACATAAATTTATCAAAATATAAATCAAAATATATATTAAAATCACTCTAAAGGTTGATTCATCTATTTGCTAATATTTAATCATGTAATTACAAAATGAGATAGGCAAAACTGTGAAAGAGTAAAATAACAATCTACCAATTATTTCAGTACTGCCCACTATTTATAAGACTTTATATTTTACTTGAGAAAAATCATCTCTAATCTTTATAATAAGCATGAAGAATATCAATTTTCCATAATTATGAGTGACCTAAAAATGTATATGTTTAAGAAGCTTCCCAGAATTTAAAATTATTTAATGGAAATTAAGCTAGGGAGGAAAGTGCTGAATGGTAATGGAAGGAGAATGGGAGATGAAAAGATAAGGTACACCTTATTATACTATATATACTGCAACATACCCACATATAATCCTCCACATGCAGTATGAAAGTACAAAATCTTGATTAAAGCCCAGAGAATCCATCTGGTTACCATAAATTCGTATCTTCAGTAGATTTCTGAGGCAATGATGAATGAAGGAGTTTATGGAACATAATTAAAGGTTGAAGTAAAAATCAGAGAGAATAAAAAAGAACCCTGCAAAATTAGAGTCATGTCAAAAGTTATCTAAATCCCTTTCATCTGATTTTGTGTGTCTTGCTTATAACATTTTTAGGAGATCACTAAGAACAAATTTTCACCCATATGTATAATTATCCTGTAGCAAAAAAAAAACAACAACACTTTTTCTAATCATTTGAATATCCCAGAATATCAATACTAATTATCACCTCATTCAAAAGTTAGGGGATTTTCTAGGCATTGGTATAAAGGAAACAAAACCATGAAGATATTCTGTGATAAAGAGGCTGTGAAAGAAGCAGTGCCCTATGGGAAAAGGCAAGCTTGGAGTAGGGGCACGGGGCAGGAGGTACTCTGTGTCAAGCACAGAAAGAGCAAAGACTATTTCCATTTGTATGGGATTATGATTTTTTACAAAACGTATGACAGTAGATAACTAGATGAGTAAAAATAGAATTCATTCATGGAGGCAAAATTTTCTGTTAGTTCCAATGAATGAAAAATAACAAAACATCAGCAAAAATTTCCTTTTTTCAAGTATACACATATGTAATAATTTCTAAGGTAACAGGAGCTTTCCTTTTAGGAATGGATATAGAATTGATTAATCAACTTCTCTGGCATTTCCAAAAGGGAGGGGAGAAATGGTACTATATTCTCTGATTGCAAATAAAATGAGGGGAAATTATTTTCCAGGTTATATTATTATTCCTGTAGTGGTGCAAAGTCTAAGTATGAGGTAGATAGCCAGAACATGTTATGAATAAGCCATGTAGAAGACAACTGCAAAAAAGATACCATCACATACACATGAAAATCAGGGACTGGGGTGTGGCTCAGTGATAGTTCTCCCTTAGCATGGGCAAAGCCCTAGAAGAGAATTGGGGGATGTGGAGAAGGAGGAAAATCTGATTTCTAGGTTATATAAATATTTATATTCCTGTGGATATTGGTTTGTCTTAACATTGCCAAAGAACAAAAATTTTAAAGCTTCATGGCAGCATATATTATCTACAGTTAAATGGAGGTGAGAAGGGATAGTAAGGGTAGCTCAGATATGTTGAAAAGAACTCTGGAAATTATAAAAGATCACTGGGAAAAAATGACAGAGATGTGGATGATTGAAAGAAAGAAGGGTTAGAGTATTATCTTCCAGATAAAGGATGCCTACAGTTTTATGTAGTAAAACACCTTGCACTTCCACCGTGCCAGAGGTATTCTTGATCTTCTCCTCTTCTCGGTGCCTACAAGTCCTAATACCAATCTCTATTACTATGGTTATCATTCATATCTACCTATGTCTCATTTAAAACATATAACACTCATCAAATGACTATCAACAATATAAAACTAAAGACAATATATTTACACAGTGAAATGCCATACATACGAGCAAACTACAGTTGTATAAAACAATATGGAAAAATCTTACAAAATAAGGATGAGAAAAAGAAGTCGGCCATTTATATCAAGCAGGAAAAACTAATATATGGCCTAATATGTTGCTCTGTGGGATGCAGGAAGTCAACATAAGTGGGAATTCTGGACTGCTAAGAATGTATTGATTTGCCTACTGGTTGTATAGATGCAATCATTAATCAAGCTGCACATGTATAATGTGCTCGTTATGGATGTGAAAATTCAATAAAAATTCATAATGGCAGATGAGATTTATTTCTTTTGCACCCCTATCATTACTTATTAGAATTCAATGTGTCAATTCAAAAATTAATATGAAAATAATGAGTGGCTATAACAACTTCCTAGACTAGGTACAAATTTTAACTGGTAACTGGTTACTGTAACTCTAATTTCACTTTACAGTTTCATGCACGTGCCTTTCAAATAAATATGAGTAAATGTTGTTATTGGCAACTATTTTGACACATTGTAAAACTGAAATTTAAGCCCATGCAATCATGTCTCTCTCCCTTTCTCTCTCTCTTTATATATATATATACATATATATATATGTATATATATACATATATATATACCAATAGATATATCTATATATAGCTATAGATATATTCTAATACAGTGCTTACAAAGATATGCATGAGAAAATACTTCTTAAAATCAATTTTGATACTTTTCCACCAATAGTAAGCAAGTACACACCAATACTATAATTTAACCATAGTCTACTTGAAAGCTCATAAAGAGGATTTTCTCAAAATTGTGAGACTTTTCAATCCATACATATGTAGAAATCCTCAATAACATTTCCAAATGGCTCCCTATAAATGTCATTATTGATACATACCGACATCTGTAGCTTTAGTGTATATAATACATGTTTATCTACTATAGAAAGATGAATATTATACTTTTTCAATTTGGTTTCTACCTCTCTAGTTTCATCGTTTTCATGTTTCCTGTCTTTAAAGATATTTGTTCCTCTGACCATTCATTAAATAAGCCTTTGGTAATTCTTAATCTTTGGCCTTAGTTCCCATTTTCTCTCCTACATTTATTGTTCTCTCTCTCTCTCTCTCTGCTTTGTTCCACACAAAATTACTACAGAAAATTAGAAAAGATCACCAAACTTTGAAACATGATTTTGAGTATCACAACCTAGGGATAATGTTAAGGATGTAAATCATGTTACATAAGTTTATATGCCAATTTCTAAATTTTAGCATATTAAGTAGATAAAATAGAGTAAATGACTACTTGAAAAAATGTATCTGCATACAAAAAAATCATCTTAAAGAAAAATGAATAAATGCACATAACAATTCCAGGCACCATTTTTTATGAATATATGAAATCACATAAAATGTTTCTAATGTTTGTCAGAGACATAAAAAAGAGTATTACGCATTAAAACATTTTTCCTGAGAAGTAAGGACTATCTACCCAGTTTCACATGTGATAAACATTCTTCATATGTTTAAATCTATCCCAAATGAAATTATCAAGTATAAAGTCACAAAGCTAAATTGTTGGTAAATTTTGAAATATGTCCAGTTTTGGGGAAAAACTTTCTTCTCTGAGGAAGTTACACATATATGACTTCCTCAAACTTTTCAGTATTACATAGTTCTTTCTGAATTATTTTACTGTGAACATCAATGTTTCATTCAAGTAAAACTTACCTCAATCCATGTAAGTTAGGGATAATTAAAGGAGATCATCAGGCTGAAATTGTTTTTACAAAGGGAAAAAAAAGAAGTCAAATATACATTTACTCATTATTTTTCCTTTTACTATATATATATATATATATATATATATGTATATGTGCATTTATGTGTGCATATAATACATATGCACTTACTACCAATTATGCTATATAGTGTATACTATATGTACTATATATACACATACCTGAAAAGATATATATATATATATATACGCATGTATATATATACACATATATGTACATATATAACATACATACACATAGTGTAAGTTGGGAAAAATTGAATAACATAGTATTAAAGCACTATGTGTCAGTTGAACAAATATCTATCATCTATCACCTTTTTGTTTATTCATGATTTGATATCTTGAGATAATTTTGTTTGATATTTTAACCTTCATAAAGCCAAACTTAGCAGTTAAGAACTTATCAAGTATGATGTATTTACTATAATAGAATTTTTAGGAGGTATCCAAGAAGTGGATGTCCCCACTGTTATTTTTCTGAAAATTTCTCCATTTCTTTTGAAGAAAGCAGTCATTATACACTCATTTTATAATAGATAATTCCTTCAAAACACTTTAAACCATGTTCCAAAGAGATCATATTTTTCCTCAAATTAATTTTTCTAAAAGGCACAGTTACTATATTCAGGCTGAAATCTAAATGTTTTTATTAATACTATGTGGCCTTCAGTTGCAATGTCCTGTTCCTTCCCAAAGCTTCATTCTTAGTCTTTTTCCCCCAAGATATCACCATTGTGTCTAATCATCTCTTGTATCTCTCTTCTTTCCCCTTGTGCCTCTCTAAGAGACAGGGAAGACTTACCATACTGAGCTTCGAAACATATTCCTGTCGCTGTTCTTTCAAAACCTGCTCAGGTTTTATGAAGGCACTGATCTTTGCCTGAGAGGAATTTTCATTAGAAATGCAGAGCAAGTTAAAAAAAGATTCACAGAGGCTTGCATTAGAAAATTCCCTAGAGCCAGTTTTATAAAGAACACAAGTCTCTGAGGCTTCTAGTTTCTAATCTGGGAATGAATCATGAAGAGGCTAACAGCTTATACAATGATGAAGGCAGGAACATTTCCCTGATTACTAGTGATTTAGAACACTTTTTCATGTATTCATTGGCTTGCTTGATTTCCTCTGTTGAGAAGTTTCTGTTTAGCTCTCTGGCGCATTTATTGATTGGTTTGTTTTTGATTTGAAATTTTCTGAGCAATTTGAAATTTGGGATATTTGTCCTCTGTCGGAGGAAACACAGGTCACGATTATTTCCCATTCTGTAGGTTGTTTCTTGACAATTTTGACGAATTCCTTGGCTGAGCAGAAGTTTTTTTAGTTTAATGGCATCCAACTTATTGATTGTTTACTTTAACTCTTTCACTTTAGGAATCTTGTTGAGAAAGTCTTTGCCTACTCCCAAATGCTGGAGAGTTGGTCCTAATTTTCCTTCTAGCAGTTGTATATATGGTAGCTGGTTTTATTCCTAGTTTCTTGATTCATTTTGATTTCATTTTAGTGCAAGATGACAGATAAAGATCTAATTTCAACTTCCTGCAAGTGGCTATCCAGTTTTTCCTGCACCATTTGTTGAATAGGCTGTCATTTCTTCTTGTATTTTGACCCCTTTTGTCAACCATCAGATGTTTAAAGATTTGTGGATTTGTCTCAGAGTCTTCTATTCTATTCCATGGGTCTTCATTCCTGTTTTGACATCAAAATAATGCTGATTTTATTAGTACACCTCTATAGTATAATTTGAGATCTGGTATTGTGAAACCTCATGTTTTGTCTTCCTGGCCTAATAATGTTTTCACTATTCAAGGATTATTATTCCAAGGAATTTGAGAATTGCTTTTTCTACATGTATGAAGAATGGCATTGGTATCTTGATTTGGATAGCATTGGAACTGTATAGCACTTTTCACAGATGGTCATTTTAATTATATTAATTGTGAGTACCAAGAACATGGAACGTCTTCCCATCTTTTTAGGTCTTCTTCAATTTATTTCTTCAATGTTCAGCAATTTTCATTGTAGTGGTTTTTACTTCCCTTGTTAGATTAATTCCTAAGTATGTTTTGTTATTTTTGAGGATACTGTGAATGGGACCAATTTCCTGGTTTCTTCTTCTGCCCTATTATTGTTAGCATATAAGAAAACTATTGATTTATGTGTGTTGATCTTGTAGCCTGCCACTTTGCTAAACCTATTTATAAGCTCCTGATGTTTTCCTGTTAGGTTTTTTGGGTCTTCAAGATATAGGATCATGTCATCAGCAAAAAGGGATAGTTTGAATTCTTCTCTTCCTATTCATATCACTTTGATTTCCTTCCCTTGCCTGATTGGTGCAGCTAGAGTCTAGAGGACTATATTGAATAAAAGTGGTGAGCAGGCAGCCTTGTGTTGTACTCAAGTTTAGTGAAAATGCTTTCAGTTTTTCTCTACTTAGTATTATATATGCTGTAGTTTGTCATTCATGGCCTTTACATAGTTAGGATATGTTCCTTTGATATGTATGTTCTCTGGAGTTTGAGCATAAATGGGTGTTGGATTTTATTGAAGATCTTTTCTGTGTCAATTGATTATATGGTTTTTGTCCTTAATTCTGCTTAAGTGATGAATCACATTTATTGATTTGCGCACGTTGAACCAGCCTTGCGTCCCTGGAATGATGTCCTTAGGGACTTTTTCCAAAATCCAAGATCAAGGCACCTTTCCAAGACATACAAACACACACACATATATGGAGGTATTTCATACATACTTGCATGTGCGTGAAAGGGAAAACTCTTGAGCAGTGGGCTTAGCTTTATTAAGGGAATATATCCTGACAACTTATTATAGCAGGAAAATAATAGATTTAGTGACACAGGGTAGTGTATATAAGTTACTCTACCTACCTGACAAATCTGTGATGTTTTATAAGCTTGAATGTTAAAGCTTTTGTGTATGCATGTGTGTAAATCTGTGCTTCTTTATTGACAGCGTCAACCAGAAGATAATTACAAGCAGCAAGGTCTATCATCAGGTCAGAAATGAAGAGTGTGTATTTGTTTTCTCTTGTAAGCAGACCCACAGGAATAGTATTATGTTGACGCATAGTTTACAGTGGCTTCAATAGTAGCATCTCAAGGCACAGAACATGGAAGAAATTAGAAGATAAATATGGAGGAGAAATCTTTTCAGGAACTTAAATAATAGGATGTCTTCACACACCCAAAATTGTCTTAGAGTATTCTAGTTCACTGCACTGATGGTTTCTTTGAAGATTGAATTATGCTTGCACGTGACCCATGTACCATCATCATGACTTTTATCATGTTTAACTATATTCCTACATTTTTGTTCATAAAGTATATACTTAAAAAGCAAATAATTCTTCTATAACATAGTATAAAAAATCATGGGTATGTTTTTATGTATCTAGTGTAGCAAGAGAACAATTTTATCTTTTTTTTTTTTTAAGAGAGAGAGGAACAGTGAGAGAGAGAAGAGAGAATCAATTTTTATTTAGTTTTTCATTTGGCCCTTGTTGCTCTGACACTTCGCTGTGAACATGCTGCTGGATGCAAACCCATTTCCCTGTGCATGCAAGGCAAGCACTATACCCATTAAGTCATTGCTCCAGCCACAGAACAATTTTATCTTAATAATATTTTATTAATCTGAATTGCTGACTTGTATTACTGGTACAATCACTGACAGTAACTTTAAATCATTAACTCTAAGTTTCACAAGGAAAGGAACCCTTCTTTTGTTCACCATTTATAATTAGTCTTTGCTTACAATATGGCAAGTAAATGTTGGATAATCACTGTTTGTTGAACTGAAATGTTTAATTTAATGGAATGGATGTGATGAAGAACATTGGAACCTTGGAGCCACATTTTACCATTCAACTTATGTACTATCAGGCTTCTATGATGCGGCTGTATGGGTACATGTGATGGAAGTTTCTCTTATTCCTTTTCTTATTTTTACTTTTGATGCACTAAATAAGGATGAGACCCATTTAGTGAATGAGAGAAAATGGACCTTATCCATATTTTAGTATAAGCAGAACTGAGAAGTATGGTCTCACTTAATACCACCCTGTTTCATCCAGACTCTTTCCTCTCTCTGGGGATCCCTGGACTGGAAAACATGCATCTCTGAATTGTCTTCCCTTTCTTTGCTGTGTTTCTGACAGCTGGACTTGGAAATCTAAGCATCCCTTATGTGATTCAGACTGAACACAGTCTCCATCAGCCCACATTCTACTTTCTGGCCATTTTGTCATCCATTGACCTGGGCCTTTCCACATCCACCATCCCCAAGATGCTTGGAACGTTCTGTTTCAACCTGAGAGAAATCACATTTGAGGGCTATCTCATCCAGATGTTCTTCATCCACCCTGTACATTGTGCTTGTGGCCATGGCCTATGAGCACTATGTAGCCATCTGTATCCCTTTTCGCTATACATTGGTGCTGACAAACAAAATGCTGCTTATCATTGCATGGATTTTTTCTTGTTACTGTAAAATTTTATAGTTACTGTAGCACCATATTCACATTTCTCTTGTTTTCCACTGTGTATAGGATGTGGGCTGGTTAATAAGAGGGCCTTTCTCAAGATCTACCCTACGATCTGCTTTAGGTTTTCTATTTGTTCCTGAGTCATAGATCAGCCCAGTTCCCATATTCCTGAGACTCCCTCAGCAGACAGTTGCTATTCTACCCCTGCTTGTTTGGTGGTGGGAATTGGGAGATATTATATTATGAATGCTGGTTGAGCTTCAGCCATAGGCTAGTATTGTTTCTGGGTCCCAGAAGAGGAGGCTTCCAAGTAGTTGTACACTTCCCTGAGCTATAGGAGAATTTGGATGATACTGCAACATTCCATGATTATGGGATTTGTTTCTGCTCCTTTCTCTTAGAAGCAATGTACTTTCATGTGTTCTCTGCCAAAGTAACCAAAGTCTCTTGTGTTTCTGGGGAGAGAGGACAGAAGTAACTGGGTGAGGTGCAATTCCCACCATAATCTGGCATCTGTTCCCATCTATTATGTCAGGCCCATGATGAAGACTTTCTCAGGTGTCTATACCTGTCCCCAGTATTTCTCTTGATTACCTGGTTGAGTTTTAGTTATAAAAAACCTAAGCAAGTTTTCCCAGGTTCGACTACTGCCTCCATCTCAACTATATCTTTGATTATGGAAAGCTAACTATTTTCTCTATGCCTCAGTTTCCTGATTTGCAAACTGAGTAGTAACTAATACTACAAATCTTGACAAGTTTGCATAAAGAATTGTTGGGTAAAGATACATAAAGAATTGTGGAAAGATTGTATCGTTAGATGTTATTATTCTAACATCATGTCATTAATCTGAAAATGAATATTTATATACTTGAATAAATTTTTTTCTTTGTGGTACTGAGGATTAAACCCAGAGCCTTGTATATGCTAGGCAAGCACTGTACTACTAGGGTATACCTCCAACACTACTTAAATTGATTTATCAAGCTACTTGAAAAAATGTGTTTCTTTATTTTCTTTATTTATTTTTAGAGACAAGGACAATGAGAGACAGAGAGAGAGACAGAGAGAATCCATTTTTTTTTAGTTTTTCACATAGCCCTCGCTGGTCCAACACTGGAGTTGTGTATGTAGGTGCTGAGGTTTGAACCTGTGTTCTTGCGCATGCTGGGCAAATGTGGTAACCACTGAGCCACCGCTCCAGCCCCTGTTTCTTTATTCTTGATTTCAGGTATTATGATGCTAACCCCTTTTCCATACCTTTACTCACTATGTGCTACAGAAAAATGGTCATGAACTTGAAAATTTGCAAGAATAAACTGAGTGACTTTGGTATTGATCCTAAAGAATTGTAGTAAGCATACCAGAGCAATACATGCATATTCATATGTATAGCAGTACAAATCACAATAGATAAACTGTAGAATGAGTCCAGATGCCAGTCAAGACATAAATGGAAGGGCTGGAGTAGTGGCTCAGCAATTGGAGCACTTACCTGGCAAACGTGAGGACCCTGGTTCGAACTCGAACACCATGCACACAATTAAGTGTCTGAGAAAAAAAGGCCAGATGGAAAAATAAATAAAATAAAATAAAATTGATTCTCTCTCTCTCCCCCTCTGTCTTAAAAAAAAAAAAGAAAAAAAGAGGTAGATGGAGAAAGAAAATATGCAATATACACACAATGGAATTTTATTAAATCAAAAAGAAGAGTGAAATTATGTCATCTGCAGGAAAATGTACAGCATTTGAAAACATCATGCTGTTATGATATGGATATATAGTGTACTGGGAAAGCTCATGTGTGAGAAAGTCCAAGAATGTTAAGGGGTAAAGTGTTTAGGTTATGAAAGTTATAACCTACTGGTGGCTTAATCTGCTGGTATGGATTAACTGGGTGGTGACTGTAGACATTTCAGGGAGACACTGGTGGAGGTGGGTGATGGTGTCATGCCTTTGGGGTTTATATTTCGTCCATAGTGAGCAGAGCTCTTTTTCTGCTTTCTGTTGCCATGTCTTGAGCTAATTTCGTTTGCCACCATAATGTGCTGCCCTACATTAGGCCTATAGATATGGAATCAGCCATCTCTGGACTGAGACCTCTGATACCGAGAGCCAAAATAAACTTTTCCTCCTTTACATTGTTGTCAGGTTTTTTGGTCACAGTGAAAAAAAAAAAAAAACAAAAAAAAAACAAATGGCTAAAGCAGAGTTTAGGTAAATAAGCCAAGCTCAGAAAGTCAAGGTTCATATATTGTCTATCATAAGTGGAAGCTAAAAAAGGAAAAGGAAAAGAAAGGTGGGGTTGCAGGCTGCCATGAAAATCCAAAGGAGATCAATAGAGTAGAAGAAAGAGACCAGGGAGAGGGAAAAGGAGTGGGTAGTGAGAAATACTGGGGAATTATATTGGCCGAATTATACTTTGATATTTTGCACATTTATGGATATGTAACAATGTATTCCACAATTACATATAAGTATATACACCAATAAAAATATGGTGGAAGCTAATAAACTGAGTGAGTTTGATTAAGAACTTCCTCCCTCCATTCCCCAGGAAGGAATCTTTGTAAAGAAGTTCTATGATCCTCTGTGCTCCTCTATGCAACAAATTTTCTTCTTCCAATTGGGAATACATATCTAATTCCAGAGTTTAATAAGATGTTTACTATCAAAACCAAACCAATACCTGGACCTATCCCACACATGCACCCCTTGTCCTTCACCTCCTTGAGTGGGTCTCATTGGACTATGGACCAGGTGCTGGCAGACACACAGGGAAACCTGAAGACCTCATGTACAAATCCTATCTCACTGCAGCATGTGCACAGGACTCTGCCCCTGACCCTGGCAGGTGAGCAGGACACATCCAAGGACCCAGCATCCATAAGCTGCCGTGAGCTGAGCATGCCCAGAACTCCAGTCTCAACCCAAGCAGGCACGCAGGGCTTTCATTGCAAGGACTCCGCACCTGGACCATGACCCACTACTGCGCATGCCCAGGACCCTGGCCCCCTGGCAGGTGCACAAGACACTTACAAGGACCCCACACCTGGATCCTCCTCCACCACTGCACACGCCCAGGACTTTGGCCCAGGACATGGTAGGCACACAGGATACCCCTGAGGAACCCCAAAACCTGGATACTACCCAGCTGTCATGTGCATACTCACCAGGTCCAGATATATTTGGCCTGTTGCTGCCACCAAGAACCCCAGGTCTCATACAATGAGTAGGCTAATCCATTCTGGCCCACTCCATGTCTCCAGGACCCCAGAACCCAGTTATGCTCCCACCCCTAGAGCTTAGGTTCAACAACCCACCATGATTCCAACCAGGTTCCAAATCTGAATCTTAGAACCTAGACCCAGAAGGTGCAACCAAAGGAGACTCCAGGCAGAAGCAACTTTCTGGAAGACGATAGTCACCAGAAAGGAAGTATCTGACCTGACCCTTTCACCTGCAAGGAAGAAGCACCTAGATACTTGCCTTGGTTCCACATAGAGAACCTCAATTCAAAGATTGAGAAGAAAAATTTCAAGCATGAGGAATCGAATTAGAAAAGGTGTCCATCAAACCCACAACTCCCCTACCCAGGAGCCCTTGGAGAGGGAACAGAATGAAAATCCAGAGCAAATTGTCAATTATCTGATTACTAAAAGGAACAAGGCAAAAAGAAGATTTAAAGAGGGACTAAGTGGGAAAACTCAAGACATGAAAAACTCTATTATCAAAGAAACAGACATACTGAAAATCAAGTAACAGAGCTAAAATTTGCAGTAATTGCATCAGAAGAATGATGGAAGAATTTAATAATAGACTAACCTTTATATAAAACAGATCCTCAGCTCTTGAAGAACTTCCAACAATGAGGGTAGACTGAGTAAGCTAGAGTGAACTAATGAAGAAATAAAACAGAATTTTAAAATTGTCTCAGATGAAATCAGAAGAAATGATGAAGAGCAGACAGAGAAACTCAGAAGTGCCAACAATTATTATACATGTGTATGTTCATTTCAAACTGTAGTATGGTGGGATTACAGAGCAGACATGAGTTCAGGGAATGCATGAAGTTGGGTAGATCCTGGGCTAGGATCAGCCTTAACTTACTATCTCAGTATGTTAATATCTGTGTATGCATGAATATGTAACAATAATTCCCTCCTATACATAAGACTATGTCAAACTAATAAAAAAATTTAAAATAAACAAAATTTTAAAAATTAAAAAACAACTTTAACACACATACAAAAAAAGTAATTGGGATACAGGAAGAAATTGAAATGCAAACAAATGGTATAAAAACAATTCTCAATGAAATAGTTAATGAAAAAAATTCCTGTATCAGAAAAGAATCAGAAATGGTCATCCAGAAAATGTGTAGGACACCCAATAGGCCTAATCAAATGAGCAACTAACTGAGACACATCATACTCAAAATGTATAAGATGGAAATCAATTAAGGAATATTAAGAGCTGTAAGAAAGAAACACTAAATCACATTCAGAGGCAAATCAATAAAGATCACTTCTAACTTGCCGTCTCAGGCTCTAGAAGCAAGAAGATCCTGGAAGGAGATCATTCAATATTTGAGTGACCACAAACTGTAGCTGAGAACCATACCCCATAAAACTCAGTTTCAAATTTGATGGGTAAATAACATTTCATGATAAAATCAAACTTGTTGCATTCATGAACCAAAAACTAGAATTACAAAGAATCCTCAGAGATAATCTCCAGATAAGGAACAAACAATCCTCAAATCCTAAAAACAGGAAATTCAATAAAAGTATATGTTATCAATAGATAACCAAGACAGCACAGAACTTCCAAATAAAACATAATGACTGTCTGGATAATTGGGGGGGGGCACTCCTGGGGATAATTGCAATATCCAGAATATTTACACATTTTATACACATTTTATATTATTTTGTTAAAATCTTATAAGGTTGTTCAAAAAAAATAAATAAATTAATAAAAAAAAAACTAAAAAAAAAAAAAAAAAAAAAAAAAAAAAAAAAAAAAAAAAAAAAAAAAAAAAAAAAAAAAAAAAAAAAA
>PVKS010018746.1:0-39514 GCA_004027875.1 Aplodontia rufa | reverse complement strand
GAGGGAGGGAGAAAGAGAAAGAGAGAATATCAACTTTAGTATTTTATACAGCTTTCGGTTTTCTGACACTTCATTGTACACATGGTGCTGGGGTTTGAACCCACATCCTTGTGCATGCCAGGCAAATGCTGTAACCACTCAGGAACCACTCCAGCCGCAAGCATAATATCTTTTATGGGACAACCAGATATTTGGACCCTCCTGATACGACATAATAGGAAGCAGATGGCACCTCCTATGCCAAAATTTTAAAAACTTGAAACCCCAGGGGCTAGAGCAGTGGAAAGAAAGGAGGAAGGGAAGAAATGTTAGTTACTTCAGAGACTCTATGGGACATATCCAAATGCAAAGTATGGATCTTGGTTAGATATTGATTTGAACACAAGACATTTTTAAGACAAATAGGAAAAATTTAAGATGGATAAGTTATTAGATGATATTATGGATATACTGTTAGTTTGGTTGGATATGATAAGCTTATAGTGGTATCTAAAAAGTCCATATCTGATAGATACACACTGTGAAGTGGAATGACATAGTGTCTAAGATTTGCTCTAAAATGCTTCTGAAGAAAACATGTTTGGATGGGGAAATAAAACAAAAATGGTAGGAAGTTAATGGCTGTTGAAGGTGAGTGACTTCTTATTCTATTTTTGTGCAATTGAAATTTTTGTGTATTTGCAATTTGAAATTTTGTGTTGTTACAAAATTTCATTTTATAAAATTTGGGGTTGTAGCTCAGTGGTAGAGAGTGTGACTAGCACAGGGCTTTGGGTTTCATCTGCAGTACCTCACACACAAAAACAATTCCCAAGAATTTATACTCACATACCCAGGTGACCAGAGTTAGAAAGAGGCAGAGGCAGTGCGAATGAAGTGACATTTGAGTCTGATTTCTCCTTAAAGCAAGCTGCTTCCTCCCTCCCTCAGAAACATAAAGGAACTTTCATTCTAACAGAAAGGCTGCCTCCCGTGACATCTGCACCCCAGTGCTCAGATCCTACCCAAGTAGCCCCAAGAAAATGAAACGCACGCTTCTGGCACTGCTGTCAAGATTCTCACAGCTGATGGGCAGCAGTGTGCTCAGCTCCAGATCAGTGACCATCTGCCGAGATTCTGCCAGCAACCGCTGAAGCTTGCTTGTAGGTGAACAGTCATCCTGGAAGGACTAACAGTTAAGCATTCATGAAACTGAGAAGTATTTTTAAGTGTTTACGTTTACAAATACAACTTATGGACACAAATTGTAGCTACCTATTAATATTTTATTTTAGATATTGCAAAGCAAAGCAAGACATCAATATTAGAATAACATTCTAATCAAATTCCTTTTATTTCTTAGGCCTGGTGCAGTGGCACACACCTGTAATCCCAATGGCTTGGGAGGCTGAGGCAGGAGGATTGCAATTTCAAAGTTAGCCTCAGCAACTTATTGAGGCCCTGTCTCAAAATAAAATGTAAAAAGGGCTGAGGAAATGGTTTGGTGGTAGAGTACCCCTGGGTTTAATTACCCATTACCCCCCAAAAATCCTTTTATTTCTTAGAACCTACTCAGTTAAATAATGATGATGTGACTTTAACAGAATTTGCTATAATTAATTAACAAACATTCATTTGATAGAATCCTAGGTATTATTTCACCTAAATAAACTTTTCAAGCCATAATCATCAGGTTCAAACAGCTGCATAGAGGACTTCAACACTGGCAGCCTGTAAGCTTTTAGAACATGTGGATGTGCTTTCTTTCATTCTTGTTAATTTTCAATTCTGCAAGCTACGGAGCTGGCTCAGTAGTAGATGCTGGTCTAGCAGGTATGAGGCTATGGGTTCATCCTCAGCACCACAAAAACAGTACAATAAATAAGTAAGAGCACACAAACAAAGTTTATGTATGTACTTTTATGTAACAAAAGTATAAAAACTGCAATCGACTTCAGAATGGTGGTTAATTGGGAGGGCTGGGAAAACTGGCAGGTAGGACTCACAGTTTATCTATAACACTTGATTTCTTCAAAAAGAAAAATAAATGGGCTGGAGCGGTGGCTCTGCAGTTACACCACTTGCCTGGCACACGCGAGGACATGGAATTAAACCTCAGCACCACGTACACAGCATGTGTCAGGGCAACAAAAGCCACATAAAAATTAAACAAAATTGACTCTCTCTCTCTCACCGATCCTGTCTCCTTAGAAAAAGAAAAACAGGGCTGATGCGGTCGCTCAGTGGTAATCACACTTGCCTGGCATGCATGAGGACCCGGGTTCAAACCCCAGCACCACATATACAACCAAGTGTTGGAGCAACAAAAATCAGATGAAAAACAAAATAAAAAGTTGATTCTCGGGGCTGGAGCAGTGGCTCAGTGGTTACAGTGATTGCCTGGCATGTGTGAGTATATGAGTTCAAACCCCAGCACCAGGTACACAATGAAGTCTCGGAGCAATGAAAGCCACATGAAAAACTAAATAAAATTGATTCTCTCCTTCTGTCTCTCTCTCTCACTGTCCCTCTCTTTAAAAAAAAGAAAGGAAAAAAAAGAAAGGAAAAAGGGGCTGGAGCGGTGGCTTGGCAGTTACAGTGCTTCCTTGGCATGCGCAAGTACACGAGTTCGAACCCCAGCACCACGTACATACACAGTGAAGCTTCGGAGCAATTAAAGCCACATGGGAACTGATTCTCTCTCTCACTGTCCCTTTCTCTTTAAAAAAAAAAAAAAGAAAAAGAAAGCAAATATTCCAAAATGTAAACATCTGATAAATCCTAATGTAGGTGCACAACTGCTGATGTTATTATTCTGTTTTTGGGTTGGGAGTACTAGGAATTTCTGAGTAACATCTTTGCCATCCTCCTGCACCACCATGCCTGACTCAATGTTGTTGTTGTTTTTCTGTAGTACTGGGCATGAACCCAGGAATTCTTGCAGGCTAGGCAAGCACTCTACCACTGAGCCACATACCCAGCCCTTTTTAATTTATTTGTTTATTTTAATTTTTTTGGTACTGGGGATTGAATCTAGGGGTCCTCTACCACTGAATTACATCCCAAGCCCTTTTTATTTATTTATTTTTTAGATATCCTTCTGCCCCAGCTTTGTCTCAAAAGAAAAAGAAATAAAAAAGAAAAAGGACTGGAGATAAAACTCAGTAATATAGTGTCTCTGGGTTCAATCCCTAGTACCCAAAAAGAAAGAAAAGGAAAAAAAAAAAAAAAGGTCCTGGGTGGGCCTGAGAAACTGCATTTCTGGCAAGTTCCCAGGTAAGGATGCTTGTAGCCTAGAGAACATACTTTAAACAAAAAATACTATTCCTTAACAATGCCATCTTTCTTTAGTTAAAGAACATAATATGGAAATAAACTTTTGCAAAATTAAATTTACTGAATCAAAGACTATTTCATTTTTTTTTCCTAAAAGAGAGAGGGATAAGAGCTAGAGCAATGGCTCAGCGGTTACAGCACTTGCCCGGCATGCACCAGTACACAAGTTCAAACCCCAGCACCACATACACGATGAAGTCTTGGAGCAACAAAGGCCACATGAAAAACTAAATAAAAATTATTTCTATCTTTCTCTCACTGTCCCTCTCTCTTTTAAAAAAAAGAAAGGCATGATGAGAGAGAAAGGCACAATAAAATTTTATTAAATTTTTCACATAGCTTTCCTTGCTCTGATATTTTGTTGTGTATGTGGTGCTGGGGTTTGAACCCGTGTTCTTACACATGCAAGGCAAGCACCGGAACTGCTGAGCCACCAAATCTCCAGCCCCCAAAGCTTATTTCTCCTGTTCATCTAAAATCAGATGGTAACCGGGAGGGCCTGGGAAATTAAAGATAATTAAAGATAATTTAAAAATTATCTTTTTAAAAAACGAGAAGGATGGGGAGGGCCAGTGGTTGGAGTGCTTGCCTGGCATGAACAAGGATCTAGGTTCAAATGCCAGCACACAACTAAGTATAGGAGAAACAAAGGCCAGATGGAAAAATAAATAAAATTGAATCTCTCTCTTTTTAAAAGAGAGGGACAGTGAAAGAAAGAATCTATTTTATTTAGGTTTTTTGTCTGGTTTTTGTTGCTCTGATACTTAGTTGTGTATGTGGTGTTGGGGCTTGAACCCAGATCCTCACTCATGCCAGGCAAGCGCTGTAACCTCTGAGCCACTGCTCCAGCCCCTCTGTTTAAAAAAAAAAAGAGAGAAAGATTTTTTACTTAAATAGCATCTATTCTTAAAAAAAGAGAAAAGGATAGTGAAAGACAGAGAGAATCAATTCTATTTAGTTTTTCTTTTTTTAAAGAGAGAGGGACAGTGAGAGAGACAGAGAAAGAGAGAAACAACTTTATTGAGTTTTTCACATGGCTTTAGTTGCTCCAACACTCAGTTGTGTACTTGGTGCTGGGGTTCAAACATGCATCCTTGCACACTCGAGGCAAGTGCAGTAACCACTGAGCCAGCACTCCAGCCCCTTCAATAGCTTCTAATTTAGAAAAAAGTATCCATCCATGAATCCTGAATCTTTACAGTATAAATGTTGGAAGACAAATACAGCTAACCAAAGTCAGTAGGAAAGCCTAATTGTGTGTTCTGGTATCATCCACAGTCTGAACACTAACTTTCCCATTAGCAGAATGGAGATTTAAATTTGCCATTCTGGTTTCCTGGTAATTCATCACTATAAGATGCTTTCTTATATAACAAAATCCTATCATTATACATCTGCCTGTATGCGCCTTTCTGCAGAGAGAGATCAATGAGTGAGGACACCCACACACTACCTGTGTGTCTCTGGAGACTGCTATTGCAGGGAGTGTATCTGGGGGAAGTAGTAGCTAAGGACAAGCACATGAGTGATATTTCCATATTGTGTTCGTTTTTAAAAACAATGAACATTTATCAATTTGCCAGAGAAAAAAAAAGCAGCAATATAATTTTTCTCCAAAGAATTAAAAAAAGAAAGGATTGTTTAAAAAGAACCTTAAAGTTCTATAACTTGAAAAAACCAGAAATGGCCAAAATTATTAATGGTGCTACAGAAAAACTAAAGCATGTTGGACAGAAATCATTCTTGAATAAACTGGGAATTGCTAAGCAAAATGCAAACCTTTTCGTTGGACAATGCTGCATCTTTATTGATAAATAAACCCTTGGATGAATTCTTTTTATCAGGGGGGTCCTCTGTTTCATCCTCTCTTAGGGCAGATTTTGAAGAACTCAAACAGTGGGAATGCTGGATAGCAATTAGCTCACTGTGAACAATAAAACCAAACAGAAACAGATGATCGTAAAGCAATATCATACATGGATCATACAGTATTATACTTACAAGTACCTCAAAAAGACAAAAATGTTTCTTAAAGGAAGAAGCTTTAGTTTGAGTAGAATATTGTAAACTAATGCGTATCTTTTACAAGTAAGATTTAAAACAAAATTTATCATTAAGGATAACTATAGAATAGGGAATTTTCCTCCAAAAAAAAAAAATACAGAGGGTGGTGTGGGGGTGTGTGGCTTAGGCAAGCTAGAGGCCCTGGGTTCTCCCGACATGATAGGGAAGAAGGGAGGGAGGGTGGGAAGGGAGTTAGTCCTAGGGACAGGATCATCCAAAAGGGAAGGGAAAAAATTAGTGCAGTGTCAGCTTAAACTCGAAAGCACTGGGTTTTTGGTTTGTGAGACTGATGCTTGCTAAAGGTTCTGTACAGCCTTCTGTGGAGTGGAAGGCACCACACAGGCTCACTCGTCTGCAGGTACTGGCTCTCAGGGAACACAGGGAAGGGCAGGTGCCCGTGGTTTGTCCGTCCACAGGCAACCTCTATTTGCCAAATGAAATGGGGACACAAATGTGAATAGAATATTTTATTTAGATAATGAAATGGACATACAAGTTCTTGTAATCTAAGGAAAAATAAGAAAACATAATTATCTTTTCTACTTAACCATGTATTTGTCATGTGATACCTTGCCATGGAACAAGCAATTACTTCAATTATTTTAAGTCAGGTCAAAAGGGTCTTGAAAGAAAATGTGATTTTGAATTTTCTTATACAATAAATTTAACATATGCTCCACTATTCTCTCAAAACCATTCAATGCAAGCTTTTCCTTTAACATATGAATGTTCTTCTTTATTAGTGACAAAAGGCCACTGTGCCCTAATACTTCACTTATTCAAAGATCTTTAAAAACCAACTATGACTAAATGACTTTAATGCAGCAATCAATTTTTAAAGGTCTGAAATTTCTAAAAGGATCAAAGAACACTCCAAATAATATAAGTACTAGAAAGAAAAATTTAAAGGAAGTCAATGTAATGATTCAAATAAGGCTCTCAATATAGAAACTTCATCCTTTCTGTATTTTAAGATTGAAGAGCTATGCTTTGTTAAAAATAGGAGACATTAATACAGTGCCATTCAACCACAAGATTCAGCAATTCTAACAATAAGATGAACCTGAATAATTCAGCCTTTGCTAATATCAAATCCATTTTCATCTCTAAAAACCCAGTAACTTTCACCAGCTTATTAAATACATATATTATCTTTGATGATTTTAAAAAAAGTTGGGGAACTATAAAGTTGAAAACACATATAAACTGGACACAAAGGAGAAGCAGCTGGATATGTAATATGCCAAATGACCCTGGATAAGGGCAAAAAGAAATTTTGATATGGGGTCCATGTAAGGCAGTCTAGACACGAAAGGATCATTTCCAAACAGATCTGGAGAGAGGATTGCTCCAGAGCAACATTCCACTCTGTACAGTGACCCACCCCTGTGTGCTTTAATAAAGCGTATCTGCCCTACTCATAAACAACTGGTTTTGTTTTTAAGCAAAACGTTTGCCTCAGAAGCCATCCTGAGTGTACCTGGAATCTAATACAGCCTTTTCTTTCTTTCTTTTTTTTTTAAAGAGAAAGGACAGTGAGAGAGACAGAGAAAGAGAGAAACAACTTTATTTAGTTTTTTACGTGGCCGTAGTTGCTCCAACACTCAGTTGTGTACGTGGTGCTGGGGTTTGAACACCGGTCCTCGTGTTTGCCAGGCAAGCGCCGAAACCGCTGAGCCACCGCTCCAGCCCCTAATACAGCCTTTTTGTAGAGTCAAACACTCAACTGGCTATGCTGTGGTGAAAAGGGTGAACGGTTGGTCTTAAGGAAGATTTCTAGGGAACTGGAGGGTGGCTCAGTGGTTACAGCACTTGCCTGGCATGCACAAGTACGCAAGTTCGAACCCCAGCACTATGTACACAACAAAGTGTTCGAGGAACGAAGGTCATGTGAAAAACTAAATAAAAATTGCTTCTTTCTCTCTCTGTCCCTTCTTTCTTAAAAAAAAAAAAGAAAGAAAGAAAAGAAAGAAAGATTTCTATTTGCAAACACTGCTTGTGGGGCTGCTTTTTTAGTTTTCTTCTTCGTACGCTAAGCACCGGCACACAGATGTGAACATTACTAACCTTGCCGTGGAGTTATATTTTGTTGCACTGACACTTCCTGAACAAGTGCACACAGATTTGTGGCGAACAATTCTTTGCATTTTAGAAGGCTTGAAAATGCTCATCCACTCCATATCAGACATGTGGCCTGGGGCTTCGATTATGAAGTTACTTGGGTGACAGCACTTGGATTCACACATGTCACTCTCACCCTGGCAGCCTTCATTTTTGGGGCAACATGAGAGTTCAGATTTGTCCACCGGGTCATGACTTTCTACATCCAGCTTTTCTGGTTGCTTTGAATCAGGACAGTTGGCCAGGCCCAGGTAAACATTGACATCATGCCACTGCTTTTCATCAGATAAAGATGTCGAAGTTTCTGAGAGTTGTTTGTCTTCATTCTGAAGCCCAATTCCACTACTTTTGGGTGATTTTGCAGGGATCTTGCATGATGTCATTTTGTTTTCAGGTTCATTCTGGATTTTTCCACCCAGAGACCAAGACTTTTGTTTCTCCATTAAGTCTTTTGTACACAGAGATGAGAAAGTAATTATACTTTTTTCCCCAAATGCAGTATTAATCTGTAGTTTCTTCCCTTTGCACACCTCACAAGAAATCTTGTCTGGCTTATTTTGTTGAGCCAATGTGGCCTCAAATTTTTGGTCCTTAACTGGTGACTTCTGATTTCTCTCCCTCTTAGCATCAACTTTTGGGTAGTTATATTCAAGGTCTGATAAACACATGTCTCTGCTATGGTGGCATTACAAAAAAAGGGAAATTATAAAATACTTGATACCACTGTTCTAAGTATTCCCCCTATGTCTCATTAGTAAAACTAGATCCCAATAAGATTCACTGGTCTGATCTACAGAGCCACTGCTGGCCCAATTTCCTGCAGGAAGATTCTCTGACCACCGCACCACATGACTTCCCTTTTTGTTGTTTGTTTCCAGGGCTGAGGACCATGCTGGGCAAGGCTCTGCCGCTGAGCTAGTCCCCACCCCGACTTCCCCTTGTCTACCATCTAAATGAAAACAAGCAAATAAAGAATACCACATAAAAGTGACAGAACCTGTTAGCAGACCTTACTAGGTTTCTCATGCCACATGTATTCTGATCTGTACTGTTCTGATCCCATAGAAAATTCAACTCTTTCCTTTCAAAATGGCATAGAGGCCATTTTATGCTTTTCAGGAATAACTTCAACTCATCAAGTACCTGGCAGTAGCAGTGAAGTGCAAGAGAAAAAATTACCAATATGTCAGGGGTTGTGGCCTGGAAGCGAACCCTGAGTGGAACTGGGGGCTACCTGCCACAGCTGGGCTACGGGGCAACAAGGTAACAACCTCCAGCAGAGGCAGAAAACTACAACAAGCACCGCAGAGTACAGCTGAATCCCCCTCACCCTGCAACCACTAACTCTACTATTTTCTCTTACAGGGACAGGAGCTGCCACCAATGTCAATCCAGTCCAGATCTGGGGAACTTCTCTAATCCCTCTTCCTTTTCACGATTCCTTGTGGCATTTCTGCTTGGAAAAGTAGACTAAATTTAACTGTGGTTTAGTCATATGCCCGCTAAATTAAACCACACTTTATGTTTATACTTTAATTTTACAGAAATCAGGGGCTGGAGCGGCGCCTCAGTGGTTAAAGTGCTTGCTTGGCATGAGCTAGTACTCAAGTTCGAACCCCAGTACCACGTACACAACGAAGTTTTGGAGCAATGAAGTCCACATGAAAAACTAAATAAAATTGATTCATTCCCACACTGCCTGTTACAAGTTAGGAAAGATGTCTCCAACTACCAAGGCAAACAGGAAAATCAGACTAAGAGCAGAGATCACCCCAGAGCTAAGCTCCTACTGCAGATACCAATGCCATTGTTTGAGGCAAGTACCACGCCCTATGCATCTTCATATTCTCTGTTCTTGGTCTGGGGCCTAAACACCACGAGTGCTGAATGAGGACTGGTTTACCTCTGCAGTATCTACCCTTCTGCCCAACACAAATCAGGTCTAATGACTTTATTTTTATTATTTTTATCAAGTGGCTAAATTAGATCAAGTTTCACTACAAGTGAGATTATTATTACTATTAGCTCACACGTTTATTTCCTACTACAAAAGAATGGTAGTAGGCCCTGTGGTAAACACAAAGTAAATATTGATCCAATTATGAAATAAAATCCAAGATCATATTAACAGCATATGCTAAGATTACCTGGATTCCAGGGCCTTTGATTCCTCAACCTTTGAGTCATATATCTGTATTAATTCCTGAGAATTTTCCACATTGAAATTAAGAAACTGCAGATCACTCTGTTGTTTTACATAAACCTGCCATAGTGATAAATCAATATAAAATGTAGTAACAAAGCCAAACTGAGGCAACAATTTGTCAACCTTAAACCTTCATAAATCAGATAGTTTCCTAGAGAAGTATGCAAATGCTTGCTTTTATTTTTCCTATGTTCATACTACTATTTGTTGGTGTGACTGGTCTCCTAACCTTTAATTACCATAAGGAGGACCCTACTGCTCTGCTAAATATATGTTTAGTGCAGTCAGGATTCCAAAGCTCCATAAACAAAATTAACAGGCACACAATATCTTAATCTGTTTTGCAACATTTCCTTCCTAATAATGACAGAAGGATAGTTAGGGACATACCTGTCTCAAATTATGCAGTTCTGAATTTGTACGTTCTTGCTTTGACTTCGCAATATCAAGTAACTCATCTTTCCTCTTTTCTCTCTCCACTATTTAAGAAAAAAAATCATTAAACATTTTTCATCAGCCATGTCAACATAAACTTCTTCATTTCTAATAACTTAACTAACATTTTTGTTGTTATTCCTGAACTTAAACTGCAAAATGTCTTACTGAAAATAGCTTTACACTGGATTCAGCCTAGATTCTTCACCAGACAACTTCACAATATATTTAATGTTAAGTCAGAAAAGAATTCAAAATTATGTGTACGTAAACAAGTATTAAAAAAGCCTGCACTAACAAGAGTTACAAATTATATTGTTATATTGTGTGCATGCACAAGAATGTACCAACAAATCCCACTATTCTGTATAGATTCACCAATACAAATAGGTTTTCTTAAAAATTTTGAGAGCACGTATCCAAGGTCATTTTTAGGGGTGAAGGTATAGTAGCTACCTTAGTATGCATAACACCCTAGGTTGGACCCCTGGTATTTAAAAAAAAAAAAAAAGCCAAGAGCAGTGCAGTACACCCGTGTTCCCAGCTACTCCACAGGCAGGAGGACCCAAAACTTGAGGCCAGCCTCGGCAAGTTAGCAAGATACTGTCTCCAAATACAAAAAAGGACTAAGGATGTAGCTCAGTAGTAAAGGAACCCCCACTATCAATCCCCACTATTTTAAAAAAAGTTGTTTTTTGATAGGAGGATTAAAGACATTATTTACCTTTGTTATTACAAGAATGGGGTAGGAATGCTTTCTAAAGCTTGGTATTTCATATATGCTACTTTATTTTTTCATATTACACAAGTAACTTACAACTGCATTTTCATTGTAAAAATTCAAACAACACAATATGTTCATCAACAGAAAAAAATACATGGGGGAGGGAATCATTATCTTTACAAATCAATCTCATATAATCTCAAAATCAAGCCCTTCTTACACATTCTTACTGTCTAAAGACTTCTGTACCTCTAATGTAACTCTACAGGTGAAAAAATGAGTTTCTATTTGCTAAAAGCCTAGTATTTTCTTAAAGGCTATTTCTTGAAAACTCTTTATCTGACAGCTAATTAAGATTCAGAATTCTCTTTAATATGTATAGGGACATAGATCAAACATCCCTAATCCAAAAATTAAAAATCCAAAACTTTTTGAATGCCAACATAATGTCACAAGTGGAAAATCCCACATCTGACCTTACAGGATGGGTAATGGTCAAAACATAGGCACAGAGCTGCATGAGGTGGCACACGCCTGTAAATCCCAGGGACTCAGGAGGCTGAGGCAGAAGGATGGCATGTTTGAACCCAGCCTGTGCAACTTAAGAATGAGTCCCAAAATAAAAAATAAAAAGGGATGGGGATGTAGCTCAGTAGTAGAGCTCCACTACGTTTAACCCCAGTACTGAAAAAAATGCAAGCATGCTAAAAATACCATATAAAATTACCTTCAGGCTATATGTATAAGATGTGTATGACTGGGGCTGGAGCAGTGGTGGCTCAGTGGTCTTGGCGCTTGCCTGGCAAGCATGAGGACCCGGGTTCGAACCCCAGCACCACATATACAACTGAGTGTTGGAGCAACTAAGGCCATATGAAAAACTAAAGTTGTTTCTCTCTTTCTCTGTCTCTCTCACTGTCCTTCTCTTTATTTAAAAAAAAAAAAGATGTGTATGAAACATAAATGATTTTCCTGTATAAACTCAGGTACCATCCCCAAAATGTTGGTTATGTATATGTAAATATTCAAATCCCCCAAAACCTGAAACACTCTGGCCACAAGTATTTTGGATAAGGGATATTCAACCTCTATCTATCCTCCCAGTTTCTTAGTGCAGAAAAACTAAGAAAGGTACTATGACTTTTCAAAATCTACTTGTAAGAGCATAAACATTTTGCTGAAGCACAGATATTTCAGTATTTCCAGATTTGGAGTATGGCAAATTAATGTTTTTAAAAACTAGCTTCAGAAGTTGGTAAATAAGAACCTACAGAAAGGAAAGAATCTAAGGTACTGTTCCAGAAAACACATTAATATTATGCTTTATAAAAAATAATTCACAAAAAACTGAGAAATCAACAATTAAAAAAAAAAAAAAAAAACAAGGTCTGAGGCTGAAGCAGTGGTAGAGCACTTGCCTACCACGCACAAGGACCTAGGTCCAACCCCCAGCATCACAAAAAAAAAAAAGGAAAGAAATTGAAATCGAAACCAAAGATGGGAATGTTATTATTTGGATTTGATCATTATAAACTGTATATATGCATCAAATTACCATGTTGTACCCCACAAATATGTACAATTATTATGTCTGAAAAATAAATTTTGTTAGCGATTGGGGAAGCTGAGGCAGGAGGATCATAGTTCAAGATCAGCCTCAAAAACTCAGCAAGACCCTGTCTCAAAGTAAAATATAAAATGGACTGAGGAGTGGCTCAGTGGTAGAGTGCTTGTCTACCATGTGTGTGGCCCTGGGTTCAATCCTCAGTATCTTGGCAAATAAATATATTAATTTAGGACTACAGAACAGCTAGCGGTAGAACACCTGCTCAGGATGCCCAAAGCGTTAGGTTCAATCTCCAGTATCAACCACACCCCAACACACTTCATGCTCAGGCCTCCAAAGTGGATCTCCAGCACCATCATACTTACTTTCTTTTTTGGGTGTGCATGTGTGTGTGTGTACATGGTGCACACACCTAGGGCACTGAGCATGCTAGGCAAGTGTTCTACTCCTCTAGCTACTTGACTTCTTTCTTTACAAGTCAATGCCATACAAAACCAGATAAATATAATGGACCTACATCATTTGTATGGAGTTACACTTGATTTATATGAGTTCAATTATATGCATAAAAGAAAAAGGAAAACCAGATATTTAAACTGTGAAGTGATGTCCATGATCATGACTCTCAGGTGATCTCAATTTCTACTTCTCACATTAATAGGATCTTGACATACTGGGTTTATTCCCAATGTTTAAAGACACTTGCTTTGGATATAGTCTGGACCCTAAACAAAAGCCAAATACTTTAGGTAATTTTAACTATATTTGAATTTTGCTTTCATCTCTGATTTGAGAAGAACCTACTATTACCTAAGAGGTAGCTCCACTGTAAATATCAATATAAATATCCCTAGTTCAGACAGTTTCTACACGGCTTGAAAGATCAAAATGGAATGGGTTCACCTGAGTTCACAAGTTGGTCATAGAAGACTTTCAAGAAAAGAGGAGCTCTCTGCTGGATGCAGTGGTGCACACCAGTAATCCCACAGTTTGAGAGACTGAGGCAGGAGAATCACAAGTTAAAAACCAGTCTCAGCAACTTAGCGAGACCCTGTCTCAAAATAAAATATAAAAAAAAGGACCTGGGCATATGGCTCAGTGGTTAAGCCCCCATGGACTCAATCCCTGGTACCGAGGGGGACTGAGGGGAGAGGTGTGGAGCTCTCTGCTGACCACTGCCTGAGCAAGCAGCCTAAGAGAGCACAACAAAAAGGGTACTACATAGAGTAGGAGTCTGGCAGTATAAGGCAAAGCCTCAATCAAATGAGCCCTCATCTACAGGACTGTCAGGACTCATAAAACTGTTCTCTTTGCAAACACATTATGAGCAATACATACAAACAAATGAAACATATCTCTAAGCCTATGTGAAGAACTTCATCTTCATCAAAAGGAGAAAAAAAGTTTTGAATTTGAATGTAAAACTTTAAGATACCTTCTGAGTTCAAATAAAACATGTTAAATCAGGCACGGTGGCTCATACCTGCAATCCCAACTACTTGGGAGGCTGAGGCAGGAGACTGCAAGTTCCAAGCCAGCCCAGGCAACTTAGTGAGACACTGTCCCAAAACAAAAATTAAAAAAAAAAAAAAAATTTCTTAAAAATGGCTGGGGATGCAGCTGAGTGGTAGAGCACTTGCCTAGCATGTATGTGCAAAGCCCTGGGTTCAATCTGCAGTACCACCACCACAAACACACACACACACACACACACCCCACACAGACATTGTGTTAACTTTTAGCCATAACACCTGATAGAGTATTTCATGTTGAGCCTTTTAAAATTCTTTTTCACTCACATCAGTTTTATAATTACAACATACAAAAAACATTTTCAGACAGTAGTATGTGAGTATCCTCATGAGAAAGATGTTTAAGAATCAATTTAGGCTGGGTGCAGTGGAGCATGCCTGTAATCTCAGCAGCTCACAAGGCTGAGGCAGGAGGATCACAAATTCAAAAGCCTACCTCAGCAACTTAGCAAGACTTTGTTTCAAAATAAAAAATAAAAAGGGCTGGGGACGTGGCTCTGTGGTTGAGAGCCCCTGGGTTCGATCTCTAGTACCCCCATAAAAAAATTAATTTAGGAAATTATTTTTAAAAATTATTTCAGGCACTGGAGTGGTAGCTCGGTGATTACAGCGCTTGCCTGGCATGCACAAGTATGCATGTTTGAACTCCAGCACCACATACACAGTGAATTGTCGGAGCAACGAAAGCCACATGAAAAACTAAATTAAAAAAAAAAAAAAAGATTCTCTCTCTCTCTGTCCCTCTCTCTTTAAAAAAAAAAAAAAAATTATTTCAAAATTTGGCATGGTAGCACGCACCTGTAATCCCAGCAACTCAGGAGGCTGAGGCAAGAGTATCGAAAGTTCAAGGACAGCCTCAGCAATTCAGCAAGGGCATAAGCTACTCAGCAACACCCTATCTCAAAATAAAAAATAAAAAGGGCTGGGGATGTAGTTCAATATTAGAGCACTCCTGCATTCAATCCCTAGTACCAAAAGACAAAAAATAAATAAATAAAATAAAAATTCACAAAATGGATTACAGTATAATCTAAAAAATTCTATCCACTTTACCTAATTATATGTAATATTACGCAGAGGTAAAAAATGATGAATCAAAAAGAAAGGAGCCCTCACGGGGCATGATAGTTTCACACTTGTAGTTCCAGGTACTTGGGAGGATTCCTTGAGTGTAGAGGTTCAAGGCCAACCTGGGCAGCATAGTGAGACCTTGTCTCAAAAAAAAAAAAAAAAAAAAACTGTTAAAATATCCCATAAATTTTTTTTTTCCTTTCACATTCTAGGGCATTTTATTCATGGCATTTGTGTAGTACTAAATCCTCTGTGGGTCTATGAGCTTCTAAGCATTAGCTAAATTCCTGGGACAAAACTGCTGACCCACAGATTCTCTGAATTCAATGAGAAAGCTAGAAATATGCTACATCTTTAGTAACACAAGAAGAAACATAATTTTGAGACCCAGCAATGCTAGAAATAATGGAAATAGTGACCTCTGGTGGTATAAAACTGCAGTTCCTCCAACTTTTTTTTTTTCCTAGTATTCAAGTTTGAACCCAGGGCCTTGTGCATGCTTATCAAGTGCTCTGCCACTCAACTACACCCCCAGCCATTTTAAAAAATTTTATATTTTAAGGCAGAGTTCTCGCAGGGCTGGAGCGGTGGCTCAGTGGTTACAGTGCTTGCGAGGCATGCACAAGTACTCGAGTTAAAACCCCAGCACCATGCATAATACAACGAAGTCTTGGAGCAAAGAAAGCCACATGAAAAACTTAAATAAAAATTCTTTCTCACTATCGAAGAAGAGGAAGAGGAAGAGGAAGAGGAGGAGGAGGAGGAGGCCGCGGTGGAGGAGGCGGGGGCGGAGGAGGAGGAGGAGGAGGAGGAGGAGGAGGAGGAGGAGGAGGAGGAAGAGGAAGAGGAAGAAGAAGAAGAAGAAGAAGAAGAAAAAGAAAGACAGGGTCTTGCTGAGTTATCCGGGCTGGCTTGGAACTTGCAATCCTGCCTCAGTCTCCTGAGTATCTGTGATTACAGGTGTGTACCACCACGCCCAGCTTCCCCTTTAATCATAGGAGATTACAATAAGAATTCCATTGTATTTGAAAAATCTTAAATATAATACTGTTTTCCTCTTTAATCTGTAGAAATGTATTCTCCTAGAAGGAGGGGAACTGAGGTTAGGTAATAGTAGACTAAAAAAGTGTTGAATCTAATTTTCTATTTGGAACTTTACTTCCAAATCTGATTTCCCTAATACAAACTACTGAAATGAAAGCCTAATTAAAACCTGGCAGGGGGGGCTGGAGCGGTGGCTCAGCGATTTCGGCGCTTGCCTGGCAAGCATGAGGACCGGGTTCAAACCCCAGCACCACGTACACAACTAAGTGTTGGAGCAACTAAGGCCATGTGAAAAACTAAATAAAGTTGTTTCTCTCTTTAAAAAAAAAAAAAAACCTGGCAGGGGGTTTGGAGTGGTAGCTCTGCGATTACTGTCCAGCATGCGCAAGTAGGTGAGTTCAAACCCCAGCACCACGGCACACAACAGAGTGTCAGAGCAGGAAAGTAAACAAACTACATATCAGAGATTTCAATAGGGAGAGGGAAAGGAAGGTCATCACTGGTAGAAATTTGAGGGCAATTTTCACGTTTCTCCAAGGGGGTAAAATTACACATGAGGAAACCTGCTTAGTCAAGGAAAATTCATCAGCATTCTTATTTTAGGGTCATACTGATGCACACGAGCATACATATACATGACATACACGAGTATTTTCCAAGTGCAGCAACTACTAGACGCAATTAATTTGCAAAATTGGAAAAACACTGAATTCCTAATTTTTTTTTATGGAGAATGTGCAAAATTAGAAACATCTTGGCTGCCAGGTATGGTGGCACTCGCCTCTAATCCCAGCAATTCTGGAGGCCAAGGCAGGAGGACTGCAAGTTTGAGACCAGCCTCAGCAACTTAGCAAGGCCTTGAGCGATTTGGCAAGACCCTGTGTCAAAATAAAAGATTAAAAAAGAAAAAAAAAAGGTCTGGGAATGTGGCTCAGTGGTTAAGTGCCCCTTAGTTCAATCCCCGGTACCAGACAATAAAATTAAATTACATTAAATGAAAAAACATCGCCCTCTGCATCAAATCTCCAGGAAGCTGGAGGCCACCTTGCAAAAGCCTGTCAGCTCAGTGCACAGCACTATGCCCAGGACACTGGGTTACTGGGACGTCCGCAGGCTGGTTCACCCCATCCACCTGCCCCTGGAATATACAGATTCAAGCTATGAGGAGAAGAGATACTCCATGGGGGATGCTCCTGACTATGACAGAAGCCAGCGGCTAAATGAGAAATTCAAGCTGGGCCTAGACTTTCCCCATCTGCCCTACTTGATCAACAGGGCTCACAAGGTCACCCAGAACAATGCCATCCTGCACTACCTTGCCTGCAAGCACAACCTGTGTAGGGAGACAGAAGAGAAGGTCCGTGTGGACATTCTGGAGAACCAGGCTATGGATATTCATTATCAACTTGGCATGCCCTGATTTTGAGGAAAGGAAGCCTGAGTACTTGGAAGTGCTTCCAGAGAAGATGAAGCTCTACTACAGTTCCTGGGGAAGCAGCAGAAGTGGCCAGGCTTTGCAGGGCACAAGATCACCTTTGTGGGTTCCATCACTTATGATGTCCTTAACCAGTAGCATATATTTGAACCCAAGTGCCTGGACGCATTCCCTAACCTGAAGGGCTTCATGTCCTGCTTTGAGGATCTCAAGAAGATGCCCACCTACATGAAGTCCAGCCATTTCCTTCCAGGTCCTGTTTTTAAAAATGTCCTACTAGGGCAATAAATAGGATGCTGTAATTCTAGGATGTGGACTGAGACCCATCAGTACATCTGCTGGCCCTGATGTTCCTGGCCCTCCAGTAGAGTCTTCTTCCTTTTTCCTTTCTCCTCCCCTTTCCTCAATAAGCCCTTTCCAGATCCCTTTGTTCTGCCTAACCCTCCCCAGTGAAACCACTGTAAGCTATAGCTCCCACTTTTCTTAGCAAAAGTCCCCTCTTACCCTTCCTTCTTTTCTCCCCTAAATCCAACCTCAGCTCTGCTTTGAGGAACATGACTGACTCCCCTGTGCCCCTGTGCTGCCCCAAAGTCCAGTAGTACCTGGTGTGGTGTGCTGGCTCTGGTCCCCAGCGTGGCAGCTTCCCCAGCCCTGTCTAATCCTCAGTAAACCCTGGACCATTTAAAAAAAAAAAGTTCTTCCTGGGGCTGGAGCAGTGGCTCAGCAGTTACAGCACTTGCCTGGCATGCATGAGGACACAGGTTCAAACCCCAGCACCATGTACACAACAAAATGTCGCAGCAATGAACACCATATGAAAAATTAAATAAAACTGACTCTCTCTTTCTCTCTTAAAAAAAGAAAAAAAAGAAAGAAAAAAATATCCTCCTTACATCAATACATAAAATTCTTTTCAAATGAACTTTTTTCCCCCCCGAAGACAAGGTCTCACTGTGTTGCCTAGGCTGGCTTTGAACTCAGGATCCTCCTGCCTCCTGAGTGCTAGGATTACAGGTATGCACCAGTGCACCTGGCCTAAATGAATTTTAAAGAGAATTATGATTTCAGTAAGAACAGTCACAGGCTCATAGGTCCTCATTTCACAGAAAAGGGTAGAGTTACTTGGAAACTTAATAACAGCTTTAAAACTCCCTGCCTGTATCCCTCACCAATCTCTCAAATGGTAGTTTAAAACAAAAACAAAACCAAAACCTGTTTTGAGAGAAGTGTATTTCCATCAGCCTGTCATGTCAGCATCATAGAAAGTTCAGGTTACTAACATTTAACTACATAATCACTGTAATTATTTGTTTTTACCAGTAAAAACCAATTCGTCGTGCAGGCAACTTTTCTCTTGCTTAAGGCGAATGATCTCTTCTCGTTGTTCATTATTTTCTGTTGTCTTTTCATTTAGGTCCTCTTCACAAACAGAAGGAAAAAAAGTCCTCAAATAAATACTAGTTTCCTGGGAAGCTATACACTATGAGGACCCTCACGTCCTCAGCATAAACTTCCAATTCATTTCAAAGTCCTGTTGGGTGCAGTCAGACATCTGGCCATCCCCCCGGCAGTGACACTGGTCCAAGGCTGTTCTACCTCTTGTCTGCCGGGTCTCCTTGCTCTGGCCTCACAGCCCACAGAGCAACCACTAAAAATAAAAACTACCCGTGTCATTTCTCAGTAAGAAGCCCTCCTACTGAACCCACAATGAAGTTGACCCTTTACTGCAGACTGCAAAGCCAGCATGACCTGGCTGTGTCCCTCTCCCTACCACTCTCCGCATTCTTTCCTTCAGCTCCTAGAACATGTCTGAAGTGAAAGGAAATACATATTTGGTTTTTTGGCCTCTGTTCCTGGCAAAGTCCTAAAGCCCAGGTTTTCCTGAGTGATAGGCCTGTCCTTGAAACAGCCCTTCTTATCCCAGAGTTTATGCTAATGAGGTGACTTGGGATGGGCCCCTAAGAGCTTCCAGATGGGGCTGGTCACCAGCAAGACCTCGGGATTAGAGAGCTGAAATTTCAGCCTCACCCGCTGACTTCTAGCAAGGGAGGCAGGCCTGGACACAGAGGTCTATAAAAATCTCTGAACAGATTTGAAATGTGAGGGCGTCTGGTTTGGTGAACACATGGAGTTACTCAGGTAGCACCTCCAGAGAAGGAATGGCAACTCTGTGCATGGAATTTACCTCTTCTACCTGCTGTTCCTCAAGCTGTATCCTTAATAATATTCCAGAACAGGAGGTAAAGTATTTCCCTGAGTTTTATAACCCATTCTAAAAAATAATCCAATCCAACAAGGTAGTTATAATTAGTTGGTCACAAGTACAGAGGCGCCCCTTGGGACTTGTGACTGGTGTCTGAAGTCTGTAATATGTGGGAGCTAAGTCATGTGTTGTGGTGCACGCCTGCAATCCCAGGAACTCAGGACAATGAAGTGGGAGGATCACAAGTTTGAGGTCAGCCTTGACAACTGAGACCCTGTCTCAAAATAAAAAATAAAAAAATGAACTGGGGATATAGCTCAGTGGTAGAGTACCTCTTGATTCAATCCCCAGTAACAAAATCATCATTATCATCATCTGTGGGATTTGACACTAACTCCAGGCAGGTGGTGTTGAGTTGAATTGAACTAAATTTCTGGTCACCCAGCTGGTACTGAAGAAATGTAGAATTCACTGATGTTGGAGGGGGAAAAATCCAGCAAAGTCCCACCCTTAAAAGCCTCCCTAATATTTCTGCATTTTCTGTTCCTTCTGCCTGGAAGGTTTTTATTTGTTTTTGGTTTTGGTACTGGGGACTGAAGCTGGGCACTTTACCACTGAGCTGTATTCCCAGGCCTTTTCTTTCTTTCTTTTTTAAATTTAAGAGAGAGAGGGAGGGAGGGAGAGTGGAAGAGAGAGAGAGAGAGAAACAATTTTATTCATTTTTTCATCTGGACTTTGTTTCTCTAAGACTTAGTTGTGTATGTGGTGCTAGGGTCCTCACGCATATCAGGCAAGCACTACAACCGCTAAACCACCACTCCAGCCCCACCCAGGCCTTATTAAAATTTTGAGACAAGGTCTTGTTAAGTTGCTGAGGGTCTCACTCACTTGCTCAGGCTGGCCTCAAACTTGTGATCCTCCTGTTTTAGCCTCCCAAGTCACTGGGATTATAGGTGTGTATCACCATGCAGGGCCTGTTTTAGCCTCCCAAGTCACTGGGATTATAGGTGTGTACCACCATGCATGGCCTGCCTAAAAAATTCTTGACCCAGGTCTTCACGTGGCTAGTTCTGCCCACTGTTCAGTTTTGGTTCACCTGTTAACTCTTCAAATTTGCCTTCCCAGTCCAATGGGACTAAATGAGTCTATTTCCCTCACTCCGTTCTAATTCCTAATACCCTACTTTCCTTTTAAAAAGTACTGAATTTATAAAATATTTATAATATATAAGTATTAATGCAACAAACTTTTAAAACCTGAATATTTTACCTACACACATATAAACATTCAAAAAACACCGAATACCTACAATGTATTCCTGGAGCTGAACTATCAACTGTGGATCCAAATGAAAGGACAGAGTCTGTCCCCACTAACACAGAGCTCATAACATGATTATAGTTTTAGCAGAAGCTACAAATGGAGACAAGATCTATGATACGTAACAAAGGTCAAGACATTATAGGGTCAAGACTTAGAATGCTAAGTCTTTTAAATTAAATAAGCCAAGATAAAATTTCATTATTTCAGAATTTTTTAACTGAAAGAAATGTAAAAGGACCTTTGTTCAGGAACATGCAGGAATCCTCTGCACATTAATCCCTTGCTTGAATCGTCCAGGAAGAGTACCTTGCTGCCTATGGTAGAGCAGCTCTATGGTAGAGTAGCTGCCTCTGCTGATTCTGTTGCTGCTTCTAAGGTGGCCTGTTTGACAGTGAGTCAGTCCTCTTGTCTAATGCAGTGGTCATTTATAAAATGTGAAACAATGGGTGCATAGTTAAGACTAAAATGACAGCTTCTCAGTCGAACTGTTTATTCTGTCTCCCCCAACCTGTCCCATGGTGAAAGGCCAGAAAAAGTGGGCCTACCTCCACATCCTTTGTAGATTTAAAGTCTGATGCTATCACCTGTATCCACATTCAAATATTTACACTACATATAGCAAACACATACAAAGGTATTTGGTATGCCTTGCCTTATCTCACTGTAAAACGTCAAGAATTAGAAAGAAGTGAATAATGAGTTCAGTCCCACTTCAGACACTAGTCACCAAGCCACTCTGGGAGGCTGTATTAATGGTGACTCCTCATCTCTCCCTGCACATGAGTTCGAAATTCCGCCTGCACAGAGCAGAGTATATTTCTGACTTTGGGTTTAGCCATGTCACTTGCTTTGACCAACAGAAGGATGCAGAAGTGATGGTGTCAGTTCCAGGCCTCGATCTTAAGAGTCCTCACATGGTTCTTACTTATATGTTAAGAGTCCCCTTCCCTGTGGGAAGAAATGCTGTGGCTAGTCTGCAGGGAGAAATGAGACCCTTGAAGCAGAGCTGCCCTGGATGAGAAGCTCATTTGGAGCCAATTGAGACCAGACAAATGCCACTTCCAGCTCGGAGTTGAACAACTGCTAGGACCCATGCTGCTGAGACACAGCCATCATGTATTAGGAACACATTCCAGCAACTAACTGGTACAGCCACCCAAACTAACGTAGGAGTATTTTTAAAATATCATACATCATCAGTTTACCCCAATTCTATTATTTATCTTGCAACACAAAAACTACAGCATAATTATATATAAATGAAATAGACACTTCAAGTTAGAACCTAAGCCAGGAACAGACCCATTCAAGTATAAGATTAACTGAACCCGAATAAAGAAATATATTCCCAAGATAATATATTGTTATCTTAAATTTGCATCTCTTCCTTACCTCTTAGTTTATTGACTTCGATCTTAAGGGTCTTCAATTTCTGCTTATAATCTTGCTTTTCTTTCACAATACAAGTCTCCACCATCTTAGCATCACGTAAAGCATGCTCTAACAATTTAAATTTACCTGAACAATCTGCAATGTGATTGACTGCCTCAATAATGTCTTTGTCCTAAAAACCAAGTTGAAAACTGTTATGCTAGATTTTAAAATTCCAACTAATCAGCAAAAAACAATTACACTTATTTTGACCTCACTGTGCAACAGGTTTCCTTCTTAGCACTCTCCATGTTAACTCATTAATCTTTGCTGTGACTCGAGGAAGTCAGGTACTGTTACTGCCCACAGTTGCACAAGTAGTTAGTGATGGAGCCACCATCTGAACCCAGCTGACAGGCCTCAGAAACCACTTGCTTCACCACACCTTACTGTCTTCTGTCAAGTTTAGAACCAGACAGTGCGATGATACTGGCACAGCAAGAGAAAGAGTGGTGGTCCTAGGACTGGGAAATTAGCTTCTGAATGACAGATAAATCCCATAGGGCCAACATTTCCTCCCTTCTTTCATTTTGTTAAGATGATAGACTCCAAGACCTCATTGTGAACATAAGTCAAATTATTAGAAACTATTATTGTTGAGGCTCTTTGAATTACAAAAAAAGGTTCATAATGAAAAGCAAGTTAAACAATACCCCAAAGTCTAAAACTATTAAGAGTTTGCGCCCTTCCCCACTCACCTTGAGTAACTATTATTAACAGGTTTATCCTGCATAATGCGTAAGCATTTCTACTACAGCATCATACATGCATTCCAGAAAAAAAAATCACTCTCTGCACATCTCACATTAGGAGGATTTATGGGGAGATTAAAAGGGTTGGAGCAGGGGCTGGAGCGCTGGCTCAGCGGTTACGGCGCTTGCCCAGCATACACAAGTACTCGAGTTCAAACCCCAGCACCATGTACTCAACGAAGTCTTGGAACAACAAAAGGCACATGAAAAACTAAATAAAAATTGTTTCTCTTTCTCTCTCTCTCTCTCACTGTTGTTCCTCTTTCTTAAAAAAAAAAAAAAAAAAAAAAAGTTGGAGCAGACCGTTCAAAAAACAGTGGAGGTGCTGGAGCTATGGCTCAGCAACAGATGCCTGCCTGGCATGCACGAGGACCAGCCGCACGTAGTGTATACACAAGTGGTGGGGGGAAAAACAGATGAAAAAATAAATAAAATTAACTGCCTCTTTCTCTCATTTAAAAAAAAAGGTCAAAAAACAAAAACAGCAGAAAAGCTGGGAATGTAGCTCAATGGTACAGTGTTTGCCTAGCATGTCCAAGGTCCTGGGTTCAATTTCCAATTCTGAAAAACAAAACACCCAAACAAAACCCAATGAACTACATGACCAGACCAACAACAAACAAAAACATACACAAAGTCCTACACGTACAAGAGCACAACTGTCAATGCCAGTAGACACACAACCAACACTCTTTCAACCTGAAACCTAGGATTTCTGATTCCTCCCTTGACAAAAATGTCCAGGAGGGCATTTGCTTCTAATAGAGGCCATTTTCACTAAAATAAAAACTCTTAATTCTCCATGTGCTGCTTCTTCACAAATCCACTGTTCTGAGCTTTGCAAAATCTTCAGTACTCGCTGCTTTGCCAGAGTTTGCTGTGATGGACACCATACTGGTTGGTTGGTTTTTTTGTTTGTTTTTGATGCTACCACACTGGCCACTATTTAAAGCTAATCTGTAGATCTCAACAGATTCTCTTTGATTTTAAGAAAGTTTGCCTATGATCACATCAAAACATTAACATACTGGGGAAAATTACAAATGAATCAGCATGAGTGTCCCATCATTCAACATCATTCTCCTAGTTACCAAAAGTTACTGTCAAAGACATATGTCACAGCAGAAGAGACTGTACATCGCTGTATATCACACTATGACTGTATCAGCTGCCTTGCTGATAACAGCTTTCTTCTCCATTTAAACACAAGGATTAGCAAGCAATCTGCCAATAACTTCATGACACCTAACAATGAGTACCTGGGAAGAAAACAAGTCAGTTCAGGCATGCCAGGTCATGGAAGGGGCCTCAGAGACAAAAGTCCGGAAATAAGAGTCCTGCCTCCTCTTTCAATGCTTTGGGGATATCATTTTAAATTTGTTTCTCTCATTTCTAAAATTAGAATTTAAAACAGGGGCTGGAGCAGTGGCTCAGCAGTTAAGGCACTTGCCTGGCATGCTCGAGTACGCAGGTTCAAACCCCAGCACCACAAACACAGCTAAGTGTCAAAGCAACAAAAGCCATGCGAAAAACACAATAAAAATTGATTCTCTCTCTCTCTCACTGTCCCTCTATCTTAAAAAAAAAAATAAGAATTTAAAACAAAAGCAACTTTGGCAGCTCTGCATTTATAGGTGGCTAAGGGACTTAAGTGAGCTAAAGTATGTGAATATGCTTTGTAAAATACAAAATGCTCTGGCAAATAAAGATATAATTGTTTTAAATTACCTTTAGCTTTATCATTGTAGTGAGAGCCTGTTCTCTAGCTTGTAATTGTCCTACCTGAGCAGAAAGTTCCACTAACGTGTTGCTGAGATTTTCGTTTCTAGCCTACAAGGGAACAACACAGAAAATACTCTGAGTCCTTTTAGAATTTTCATTTCTGACACTAGCCACAATTCATGCTCATTTCCCTATTTGATTTTTTAACTTTTTTAAGGAAAAAAGTGGATTGAGTAAGCAATCATCAAAAAGGAATACAAATATCTCTTTCTGCATTAACTCTAGCATCCTCTTAATATTTACATTTGCTCTACTGAATTATATTGGTTAAATTTGTAAACACGTCTATTTCCTAATTTTTTTTGCATAATTTTGGATTGTAGAGAAAGAAGAAAACGAGTAAGAACTCTACAAGTAAGAGACTTCCTTCCATGAAATAAAGGAACTTCAGTGAATTCTGTTTATCTTTTCACATTTGTCAAAACCCTGTAAAATGTAAAACACAGAGTGAGCACTTATGTAAACTGTGGGCTTTGGATGACAATGTTTCCACCTGGATTCATCAACTAACAAGCATGCCAACGTGATGCAGGACACATAGGCTGTGTGTGGATATAGGGCATGCATGGGAACTCTACTTTCTGTTCAACTTTACTGTGAACCTAAAACTGTTCTAAAAAAAATTGATTAAAAATATCTTCCATTCTACACCCAACATATTAATAGGTTCTAGAATCATTTTTTACTTATTTGATCTAGAACAGCACTGAAAATGATCTAGAACAGTACTGAAAAAATAAACTCTATATGCTTTTAAATTAAATTCATTCTATTACCAAGATCAATACTGATATCACTATGAAACAATATAAAGAATATAAAATACCGCTGTCTTACAGTAGGAGCGATTGCCTGGCATGCACAAGGACCCAAGTTCAAACTCCACTACCATGTACACAACTAAGTGTTGGAGAAACAAAGTTCAGATGAAAAAAATAAAAGTTGAAAATTGATTCTCTCTTTGTCATTCTCTCCAAAAAAAAAAAAAAAAAAAAAAAAAAAAAAAAAAAAAAAAAAAAAAACACCTTTGTCTTGCTAGAACAGTGGCACATGCCTGTAAATCCCAGAGGCTCAGAAGCCTGAGATGGGAGGATCAAAAGCTCAAAGCCAGAGTCTGGAGCAGTGGCTCAGCGGTAGCAGTGCTTTCCTGCACTGCACACACATAAAAATTAAAGCACATGAAAAACTAAGTAAAATTTTGATTTTCTCTCTCTCTCTCTTTCACTGTTACTCTCTCGCTTTAAAAAAAAGAAAAGGGGGGGGGGAGCTGGAGCGTTGGCTCAGCAGTTACGGTGATTGCCTTTGATGAGTGAGGACACAGGTTCAAACCCCAGCACCACGTACACAAGAAGTGTCAGAGCAACAAAGGCCGCATGAAAAATTAAATAATAAAAATCGGGGTTGGGAATTTAGCTCAGCGGCAGAGCACTTGCCTAGCATGCGCAAGCAAGGCCCTGAGTTTGGTCCTCAGCCCTGAAAAAGAAAATGAATAAATAAATAAATAAAAATAAAAATCAATTCTCTTGGGGCTGAAGCAGTGGCTCAGCAGTTGTGGCACTTGCCTGGCATGCACGAGTACATGGGTTCAAACCCCAACACTACACACACAACAAAGTGTCTGAGCAATGAGGCCACATGAGAAACTGAATAAAATTGATCCCCTCTCTCTCTCACTGTCCCTCTCTCTTTAAAAAAAAAAAATTCAAGGCCAGCCTCAGCAACTTAACAAGGCCCTAAGCAATTTAGCAAGACTTTGAATCAAAATAAAAATTAAGGGGGCTGGAGCAGTGGCTCGGCAGTTCCAGTGCCTGCTTGGCATGCACAAGGACATAGGTTCAAAACCCAGCACCAAATACACAACAGTGTTGGAGCATTGAAAGCTACACGCAAAACTAAATAAAATTGATTCTTTTTCTCTCACTGTACCTCTCAAAAAAAAAAAATTTAAATAAGAAAAGGACTGGAGATGTGGCTTAGTGATCAAGCACCCTTGGGTACAAAAAAAAAAAAAAAATCCAGCAACAAACTATATCTTTTTCTCTCTGCCTCATAACAAATGAGCTCAAAAAAGATAACTCACAGAACACATGCAAAAAAAATCAGTCTTACAGACTTTATTCCTAAAATGCTGTTAGCATGGTATAGATATATTCATCATAACAGGTAAGACTACAAATTTAGAAAGCAGAACTGGGCGGAGGGTCCTGGGGATTGAACCCAGGACACTCTATCACTGGGCTGCATCTCCAGCCCTTTTCATTTTTTTCTTCCTTTTTTTTTTTTTTTAAAGAAAGAGAGAAAGAGACAGGAAGAGAGAATCAACTTTATTTAGTTTTTCATTTGATTTTCGTTGCTCCCACATTCAGTTGAGTGTGGTGCTGGGGTTTGGAACTGGGTCCTCGTGTGTGCCAGGCAAATGTGATACCACTGAGCCACTGCTCCATCCTGCCCTTTTCATTTTTTAAGACAGGGTCTCACTAAGTTGCCCAAGCTGGCCTAGAACTTGTGATCTTCCTGCCTCAGCCTCCCACCTAGCAGGGATGACAGGTACACATCAGTGCACCTGGCTAGAAAGCAGAGTTTGAGGCTACCAAAACTTGATGCAACTTATTTCAGACTTGAGAAAGGCTTTCAAAAGTAACCCATTATGATAAAATGGTAGAAGCTACGAAAGCAAATGGCAAAACACTTAAACAAGGGTTTGATGAAGCCTGACCTCCATCACAGGAAAATGTTGCTAACCAAAACAGTACAAAGAACACAGAACTAGGATGGACAGGTGGAGATTATAGTCACACACACACATCTAACAATATACATGTGTACACACACTTCCCTACACACACACACACACGCATTCTTAATGGAAACATTCACATCTAATTTTTCAATAACTGAAACACAGAATTTGGACTAATAAAGCTTATCAAAAAGTAAAACCAACCTCAAGGTCCTCAGAGAGGAGGGAAGAGTGTGTTGCCTTTTGAGCCATCTCCTGAAGCTGTAGTTGAGTCTTCTGAAGAGCTCTTTGGCATTCAACTTGATTGGATTCAAGGACTTTTACCTTCTTGGTGAGTGACCTGATTATTTCAGTTCTTTTATGTAATTCACCTGAGAGATATTTCATCAATAACTTGTGGTTAGATCTGATGCTTAAAAGTAATATTTTCAAAATCAGTAGCTAAAAAAAAAAAAATTTTTTAAAAATCAGTAGCTAAAAAATCAAAAGTGTACCAAAGATTTTTTAGAGGATCTTTTTTTTTTTTTTTTTTGGTACCAGGGATTGAACTCAGGGGTGCTTAACTATAATACTACTATATTTAATTTGAACCACATATAAATGGAATTAAACTCTATGAATTCTATTTGCTTCTTTCACTTAAGATTACGATCATAAGATTCATTTACATTGTTGTATACAGCCCATGTTTGTCACTAAGATTGTTACATAATAATCCATTAAATGATTTCACCAAAATTTATTTACCCATCGAAATAATGGTGGTCATCTGGGTTACTTCCACTTTGCATCTATGCAAATGCTGCTCTGAACTTCTTTGACATGCATCTTGGTGCCTATCTGCAAGAATTTCTCTAGAGCCTTGCCACCCAAAATGTGGTCTTTGAACCAGCAACACTGGCATCATCTTGGATTTGTTAGAAATAGACTCTTGGGAAGCTGGAGTGGTGGTTCAGTGGTTGTGGCCCTTACCTAGCATGCTCGAGGACCAAGTTCAAACCCCAGCATCAAGCACACAACAAAGTGTCAGAGCAACAAAATCAACATAAAAAACTAAATCCTCATAAAAACTGATCCTCTCTCTCTCTCTCACTGTCCATTTCTCTTTAAAAAAAAAGAAAGAAAGAAGACTTTTAGGGGGGCTGAATCGTGGCTCGGTGGTTACTGCACTCGTCCAGCATGCATGAGTACAAATGGTTTGAACCCTGGCACCATGTACGCAATGAAGTATCCGACCAATGAAAACCACACAAAAAACTAAATTAAATTGATTGTTTTTCTTTCTCTGTCCCTCTCTCTAGGGACTGAACCCAGGGCCTTGAGCATGGTAAGCATACTTTCTACTAATGAACCACACTCCAGGCCATAGTCTATCTACATATTAGTACATATTAAGTCTGTTGTCAATTCACATGTGTTCATTAAAGAATGAATCTGGACCTGAAAGTGGAATTGCTGGATCACTACTGTAACATGCTCCCACTGCTGGAACACTTCTTAAAGGTTATCTATCTTTAATTTGACCAGACCCTGTGAAATGAGTTCCCAGTAGTTAGGCTGAGCAGTGTATGAGCCTTCCCGTGGCTCTAATCTTCCCAGGTACTAACCAGGCCAGATACTCCTTAGCTTCTGAGATCAGACCAAATGGATGTATTTCAGGTAGGATGACTATGCACTTGGCTTCACATCGTACCAGTCTGGTGAATGTAAAATGGTATCTCATTATGGTTTGAATTTGCATTTCCCTAATTACTAACGAGAATGACAAACTTTTAATGTATTTATTGGCCATTCAATTTTCCTCTTTCCAAGGAATGCTTATTCGTCTTACTCATTTTAACATATATACTGATGGCTATAATCTTTGTTATATACGATATTTTTGTTTTTTAACATATTTACATAAGACATACATTATACATTTAATGAGCAATCTTTTTTCTTCCTTTTATTATTTATTAAGTACTAGGGACTGAACCCAGGAGTATTCTACTTCTGAGTTATATTTCATTCCTTTTTGTTTACTTTTTTATTTTTTTGGTACCAGGGATTGAATCCAGGGGCACGTAAAAACTTAGCCACATCCCCAGACCTTTTTATATTTTATTTTGATTCAGAGTCTCACTATGTTGCTGAGACTGTCTTTGAACTTGCAATCCTCCTGTCTCAGACTCCCAAACTGCTGAGAATACAGGCATGCACCACCATGCCCATCCATTTCATTCCTTTTTTAAAAAATGTGTTTTTGAGACAGGATCTTGCTAAGTTGCACAGCCTGGCATAGATAGAACTCATGATTCTCCTGCCTCAGTGTTCTAAATAGATGTAATTACAGGCATGTGCTATTGTGCCCAGCTAAACAATCATTTTAAACACCGTGTGGGTGAGTGTGCATGTGTGGAAGTATAGGCATGGTTAGAATAAAATCAGATGATCGTCATCAAAGAAATGGAAAATATGATACATATTTAGATTGTCATGTTTACAGAAACTTCTTTGTAGTACTGGGGATTTAAGCCAGCTGTGTGCTACCACTAAGCACCCTTTTTATTTTTTGAGACAGGTTCTCACTACATTGCCCAGGCTGGCCCAGAACTTGTGATCCTCCTGCCTCAGGATCCTAAGTCACTGTGATTATAATAGAGTGAGTCAACATGCTGACTACAAGCTATTTTTGAGAACATTACAGTTTTAAAAGATGATCGTTTTAGGGGCTGGAGCGGTGGCTCAGGAGTTATGGCACTTGCCTAGCATGCGCTAATATGAGGGTTCAAACCCCAGCACCACGTATGCAGCGATGTCTCAAAGCAATGAAAGTCACATGAAAAACTAAACAAAAAATTGTTTCTCTCTCTCTCTCACTGTCCCTCTCTTTTAAAAAAAAAAAAAATTTAGATTCTTAGGATCAAGTTAAAAACCAAAAGTTTAAAATCTCTGAGTTAATACTCAAGAAATGGCTAGTCATATGGCATCTTTATTCCTATTCTTGCTCAAAGCTTCTTGAGATTCACCCTTGACTCTCACTCATTAATTAGAGTTACCTAGCACCTTTCCCATACATAAGTACTGCTTTATTTGTATTTGTCTATTGGAATGTGGCTATTGATAAAACCCTCCTATCCTCAATGAGAGTAAACTCCAGGACAGCAGGGACTGCGTTATGCCTTCTCCATCTTCCCCACAAGCCCTCCCCATTGCTGGTACACGGAACTGCATCAAAAAAGCTGAATGCATTTCTGACCCTCTAATTTGCTGCAACGTTCCTCCAGAGTCAACACTTTCTGCCGATCCTCTTCCCAGGAAAGAAGTTGTCTTTGATGCACTGCAACCATATCATTGAGCTCTTTATCTCGATCTTTTAATTCTCCAATGAGCAGTTGTAGCTCCTTCCGTTGTTTCTCAATAGTGGAATTCTCAACTTCGGACCCGATGTTCTAAACATAAAAAGTTGTTTAACATCAAAATAAAACTCAATAACATAAATCAGCCAAAGTATATCTTCCAAATAATCATATTTTTTGCTGCGAGTTCTTTTTTTTTTTTTTAGGACTGAGGATCGAACTCGGGGCCTTGCATATGCTAGATAAGCGCTCTGCCACTGAGCTAAATCCCCAGCCCCTTTTGCTGCCAGTTCTAAATAAATTGTTTCATTCACTGTTACATCAACTTGAAACCCACCGTGCTCTCTGCCTCTTTTTTTTTTTTTTAAGGGCTGAGGACTAAACTTGGGGCCTTGCGTGTGCTAGGCAAGCGCTCTGACGCTGAGCTAAATCCCCAACCCTTGCCTCTATCATTTTCTGTTATACCATACATAACTCTGAAAATGTGGGACTATTTCTTCAACCTCCACTGGTTAACCATAAATAAACCCATTTGGGTTTTTTTTTTTTTCTTGTTTCACCCTTTCCTGTTAATCTTCTCTTTATCCCATATATCCCATATCAACAATGTTATCCTCCCAGCAATTTTTTGTATGGTACTGAGGATCAAATTCAGGGCCTTTTGCACACTGAGGACATATTCTACCACACTCTTTCCCTGTCCCATCAGTTTTGGAATAGCCAAGTAAACATTAGTTACTGTATAAATCTAAATAATTCTTGGGACTGGAGCCGTGGCTCAGCGGTTACGGTGGTTGCCTGGCATGCTCAAGGATGTGGGTTTGAACCCCAGCATCACATGCACAACCAAGTGTTGGAACAACAAAAGCCACATGAAAAACTAACTAAAATAATAAAATTCTTTCTCACTCTCCCTCTCTTTAAAAAAAAAAATCTTATTAAGGAATGGAGATTTTCATAAAAAATTAAATATTTATACCTCGCAGAGGGCTAATATCCAGAATATACAAAGAACTAAAAAAGCTAAACACCAAAATCACAAATAATCCAATCAATAAATGGGCTACGGATCTAAAAAGAAACTTCTCACCAGAGGAAGTCCAGAAAGCCCATAAATATATGAGAAAATGCTCCAATCACTAGCTATGAGGGAAATGGAAATCAAAACTCCAATGAGATTCCACTTCACTCCTGTCAGAGTGGCAAAAATGAAGAATACAAATAACAACAGATGCTGAAGGGGCTGTGGGAAAAGAGGAACACTGTCACACTGCTGGTAGGACTGCAAACTGGTTCAGCCACTCTGGAAAGCAGTGTGGAGACTTCTCAAAAAATTAAAGATGGAACCACCTTATCCACCCAGCTATCCCACGTCTGGGTATTTTCCCAAAGGAGTTAGAATCAGCATATTATAGAGATGTGGCTTCATCAATGTTTATAGCAGTTCAATTTACTATAGCTAGACTATGGAACCAACCCAGACACCCCTCACTTGAGGAATGGATACAAAAACTTTGGTACATATATACAATGGAATACTACTCGACCATTAGAGAAGACGATATTATAGCTTTTGAAACCAAATGGATGGAGATGGAAAGAATTATGCTAAATGAAGTATCCCAATCTCAGAGACTCAAGGGCCGAATAGTTTCTCTCATCTGTGGAAGCTAGAATATATCTGGAAGCAGTATATTAGATGGCTACGTTAATAATCTCAAATTGCATGAATTTTTATGCAAATAGGGGGTGATTGCCTAGGATACCTGGAGGCATAGGGTGGGGGACAGCGTGGGGGGAGGGATTAGGAAGGATATCTAGGAGACTGGAGGGAGGGAATATGGGGGAATCATCTCAGAAGGAGATCTCTGACCTCCACAAGATATCCATTTAACTCAGGAGATCTTCTGGGGGAAACATAGAAACTGGGGAACCCAAGGTGGGCATCCAGTACATGGCATTAGCCTTGGATAACTATGTATATATAGTTGTTCTTGATTGTTTGACAATGTTTCCCCCCTCAAGTGTAACTCCGTATTCATCAAATTAAAAAAAATTAAATATTTATTACAACTACATCTGATACATCCACACTCAGTTTACCAAAGATAATTTAATATCACTATCGGTAAAAACTCAACATACCTAAAAACAAAATTTTGTAAAGAAAAATTTCACATATACATAAAAGAGGCTGGAGCAGTGGCTCAGCAGTTATAGTGCTTGCCTCACATGCACAAGTATGCAGTTTCGAACCCCAGCACCATGTACACAACGAAGTGTCAGAGCAATGAAGGCCGCGTGAAAAACTAAATAAAACTGATTCTCTCTCTCACTGTCCCTCTCTCAAAAAAAAAAAAAAAAAAAGAGTTCTAGTTTAAACTGGGTGTATGGCACATGTCTATAATCCCAGAAACTCAGGAAGCTAAACTAAAGCAGAAGGATACCAAGTTGGAGGCCTACCCAAGCAATTTAGCAAGACCCTGTCTCAAAATCAAAACTAAGGGCTGGGGGTGCAGTTCAGTGGTAAAGTGTCTAGTTCAATTCTCAGTTCCACCAAAAAAAAAAAAAAATTCTAGCTTAAAGACAGTAGTTTGTTTTTTTTTTTTTTTAAAGAGAAAGGGACAAAAAAAAAAGAGAGAGGGACAGTGAGAGAGGATCAATTTTATTCAGTTTCTCATGTGGCCTCATTGCTTGGACACTTCGTTGTGTACATGGTGCTAGGGTTTGAACTTGTGTACTCACACATGCCAGGCAAGCACCATAACCACTGAGTCGCCCCTCCAGCCCGAAGAGAGTAGTTTAAATGGTCATTGGAGAGCTGAATGTGGTGGTACATGCCTGCTGTAATCTCAGCAAACCGAGACTTAGGAGGCAGAGATGAGACACTTAGACTGAAGGATCTCAAGTTCAAGACCAGCCTGAGCAACTGTCTCAAAATGAAAAGGCTAGGGACGCATACAGCTCAGCCATAAAGTGTAACTGGATTCAACCCCCAGTACCAAAAGGAAAAAAAAAAAAGGTCAGCAGAGACCCATGTATATCATTTTTTTTTTTTTTTAAAGAGAGGGGAACAGTGAGAGAAAGAGAGAATATCAATGTTAGTTTTTCATATGGCTTTCATTGCTTGGAGATTTCATTGTGTATGTGGTGCTGGGGTTTGAATTTGCGCACTCGTGCATTGCAGGCAAGAGCCATACTCACTAAGCCACCACTCCAGCCCTATATCATTGTTTCTTGAAAAATAAAATATATAAACCAAGGGCTGGACTGGTGGGTGACTCGGCAGTTATGGTGCATGCCTGGCATGCACAAGGACCAGAGATCAAACCCCAACACACAACTAGGTGTCCTAGCAACTTCAAGACTACATGAAAAAGTAAATAAAACTGATTTTTTCTCTCTCTCGCTGTCTCTCTCTTAAAAAAAAAAAAAAAAAGATATTGATGAATGAATTATAGTCACTAGTAACTAAACATAGAAAATAGAACTTGGAGTCAAGGGATACCAAGTCAGGAGACTACAATTCGCCTTTGGTTAACCATTCATTTATTCAAGATTACTGAAAGTCAAGGCTTGGGGATACAGCTGTGAGTACCCTAGTTAGACAGTTCTAGGAGAGATAGTAAAATGGCTAGGTAATCAGGTCAGGAAAAAGGAGCTGGCTGGTAGAGAGTGATTGACAGGGCACGCTCAGGGCCTTCAAATGCAAAAGCACGATGAGGCTCACCTTTGTCCCAACTAAGAGATGGGGGTGGTCATAGGTGGGTACTAGGAAGTATTTGCCACCTTTTGTTTTACATAGATTTTAACCAATGACTTTGGTACTAGGTTTCAATGCCTGCTTTGCATAGGGTTCAACCAATGATGTACATGTATTTCTCAATGCCTGCTTCGCATGAATGTTAATTATGCTCATACCCCAAATCTATGTAACCTCTGGCCTAACCTCCATTAGATGGTGTCCTGCTTCCAGGTGCCCCTTACAGAGTCTCTGCTCTCCTTCCTAAATAAATCCTACTCCTTTTACTCTCGCTTTCATGGTCCTCCATGGTTTTTATTCTTCAAATTCATGAAACAAGGATCCAGAAGATTGGTGCCAAATTCCCGGGATGAATTTCCACCACACCAAGAGGTGCAACACCCAGCTTTTAGCTGGAAAGTTGCTAACACTATTTCGGCTGCAGACACCTGCAGCCAGCCCAAATTCCCAGTTTTAGGTGGGAATAGCAACAAACACTAGAAGCGGGCTATTTGTGGGGCTGGAATCTGTAGTAGCCCAGACTCCATTTGCCAGCAGGAGCAGAGAATCCGGCCACATCTCAAAAACCCCTCATCACTAGGAAAAGAGCATGTATGGTAGCGCAGGAAACCAGGCAATGATTGGTTAAGTATCCAAAATGTCTGAATAGACTAATACATGCAAACCCTTGGCCAAGCTCACTTTCAAGGTTTTGTTAAAACAGATCCAGGCTACTGTTAATCAGTGATATTGAGAGGTAACACACAGAAACCCTGGTCTGTAGAAGCCAGTTGCCACCATTAAAAAAAAATGAGTCCAGAAACCGTGAGCACGCCGCTTATGCCAGCTACTCTGGAGACTGAGGCAGGAGGCTCGCAAATTCGAGGCCAGCCTCAGCAATTTAGCAAAGCTATATCTCCACTGGGGATGGAGCTCAGTGGTAGAGGGCTTGCCCGGCATGTGCGGAGCCGTGGGTTCGATCCCCAGCATCAAGGGGTGTGTGGGGGGGAATCCCTGCACTCCTAGTGCTGGGGACAGGTGTTATCAGGTTGAGGGAACCGACGCGGCCCGCACCCGCGGTCCGCGGTTTCCTCGCATCCAGAAGCACCCAGAAGACAGCCTGGGAGAGGCCGCTCACCTGGCGCCCGGCGAGGAAGGTCGCCACAGGGTTCATTGGTGTCGCCTCCGCCCCCGGAGAGAGTTGGTGCGGGCAGCGTCACCTCGGAAACGCCATAGGCGCGCCAGGCCGGAGCGGAGGGGGGGCACCGGGCCCGCGCCCGCGGCCGGCCCCACGAGCCTACCCAAACCGCCGGCTGCGCGAGCGCGCCTACGGCGGGGCGGAGGGGCCGCTAAGTCTCGCGACGCTTGAGCCGCGAAATCTTCCGCTCGGGAACCGGAAGTTCATCCCCCAGGCGGGAGGATGCGCAGCCCGGCGTTGTGCTGGTGGGGAAAGGGAGGCGGACGGGACTTCGTCTTCTAGCCGGCCTCGTCCGCGTTAGTTTGTCAGTCAGCCTCACTCTCATTTTCTGTCTGCCCCTGCTAAACCGCGGGCTCAGCCTCGTTGCCTCCCGTGCACAGGCTTCAAATGAGACGGACACCGGGTGCAGGTGGGGAGTGGGTGCTGGCCGCCTGGACTAAACCAAGAATCACGCAGTCAGACACGGGGGGAAATAGGTTTTTTTTCTTTTGAATAGCAAAGAGAATAATGGTATTTCGTCTTGACAAAATTTACCGTGTTCTAGGACTAATCGAGACTTTTTCACGTGTTCCCGTCACCTTTTACTCTATAAGAGAACTGGATTAAAATGCTGATGACATTGAACGCTGGTGGCCCACCCCAAAAGTTGAACTCCGATAACGTCACCAGCAAGATAGATGGCCAAATAACAGAATATTTCAGTTTTATCTTTTGGTTGAATATTAATTAGCAAAACGTGTCTTTGTGGTTTTAAGAGACAGCATGGAGGGGCTGGAGCGGTGGCTCAGCGGTTTCGGCGCTTGCCTGGCAAGCAGAGGACCCGGGTTCAAACCCCAGCACCACATACACAACTGGGTGTTGAAGCAACGAAGGCCATGTGAAAAGCTAAATAAAGTTGTTTCTCTCTTTCTCTGTCTCTCTCACTGTCCCTCTCTCTTAAAAAATAAAAAAAGAATATGGAAATAGAAAAACAAAATTAAGTTTCTTGCTTTGACGTTTCATGAGTTTGGGTCATGATTCTGCCACGGTAGTTTAGAACCAGCAAGGTGATACTATCTTAAAATTTGAAATCAAGAAAGCACAGCTGACCAGTTGTTCAAAACAACCCTGACAGTTAAGGCTGTGCAGACCTGTAAGCCCTGCTACTTGGGAGGATGAGACAGGATTTCAAGTTAGAGGCCACTTTGGGCAATTAGCAAGACCCCCATCTCAAAATAAAAACGGCCGGGAATGTAGCTTAATGGTAGAGCACTTGGCCGGTAAGGATGAGGCTCTGAATTCAATCCCCAATACTGCAAAAAACAGTCTTGGTGGTAAAGAGGTATAAAGGAATGTGGGCCGAAATCTCAGTTTTTTGTTTTTAAAAAAGAGTGGGAGGGTCAATTTTATTTATTTTTTCATCTGGTTTTTGTTTTCCAGAGACTGACCTGTGTATATGGTGCTGGGGTTCAAACCAGTCCCAGCACATGCCAGACAAGTTCTCTACCACTGAGCCATCTCTTCAGCCCCAAGCCTATTTTTTTGTTGTTCTTTTTGAGCATTTTAATTCACATGCTTTTAGGCTTCATCAGTTTTAACTGAAGACTGGGTATTTTTTGGAAGCCCTGAAGTGTCAGTGTCACTGTCACCAGAAACCACAGGCCTAATAGTTTGCAAAAGAATGTATATGGGGGGGGCTGGAGCGGTGGCTCAGCGGTTTCGGCACTTGCCTGGCAAGCACGAGGACCCGGGTTCAAACCCCAGCACCACGTACACAACTAAGTGTTGGAGAAACTAAGGCCATGTGAAAAACTAAATAAAGTTGTTTACTCTCTTTCTCTGTCTCTCTCACTGTCCCTCTCTCTTTAAAAAAAAAAAAAAGAATGTGTATAGGGGCTAGAGCAATGGCTTAGTGTTACAGTGCTTGCCTGGCATGTGCAAACCCCAGCACCACATACACAACAAAGTCTCGGAGTAACGAAAGCCATGTGAAAAATTAAAATTTGATTCTCTCTTTCTCTTTCACTATCCCCTCTTTCTTAAAAAAAAAAAAAAAGAAAGAAAGAAAAGAAAAGGGATTTGGGGGCTGGAGGGGTGGCTCAGTGGTTTCAGTGCTTGCCTTTCATGCTGGGGTATAAGTTGCTACCCCAGCACCATATACACAACAAAGTGTCTGAGCAACTAAATAAAAAACTGATTCTTTCTCTCTTCCTCTCACTGTCCCTCTTTCTTAAAAAAAAGAAAAGGGATTTGGAGGCTGGAGTGGCATGGCTCAATTGTTTGAGCACTTGCCTGGCATGCGCAAGGACCCAAATTTGAACCCCAGCACCACATAGACAACAAAGTATCAGAGTAACAAAAGCCACATGAAAAACTAAATAAAATCAATTTTCTCTTTCGCTCAGTCTCTCTTTAAAAAAAAAAAAAAAATCTGCTCCAGGGGTTTGGGATTTAGTTCAGTGGCAGAGCACTTGCCTAGCACCTGCAAATCCTCAGCCCTGAAAAAATAAAAATCTGTTCTAGCACCAGAACGTGCTGATTCCTGTGTTCCAGTACAATGCTTATTAAATTTTAAGTGCCTCAAACACCTGAGATTCTTGCTAAGGTGCAGGTTCTCAGTAGGTGTGGGCGAGAGTCTTCATTCCTGACAGGCTTCCCTGTGGTGGTGTTGCGCAGGCTCCTTGGGCCACACCAAGTAGCAAAGTCTGCGTTCTCCAGTACAGCAGCCACCGGTATGTATGCTTCGTGAGCACTTGAAGGGTGGCTAGTCCATGCTGAGATGTGCTCTAAATATCAGTGCCCCAGGTTTTGAAGACTTCATATAAGAAAAAGAATGAAAATCTCCACTTTTAATATTTTGTTTTATGCAGAACTGGGTATGGATCCCAGTGGTGCTTAACTATATCCCCAACCATTTTTTGATTTTTTGAGACAGGGTCTAAGTTGCTGAGGCTGCCCTCAAACGTGATTCTCCTGCCTCAGCCTCCCAGGTTGCATATTAATTCAATCAGTTTTTTATTTTTAGTGTGATTGCTAGACAGCTTAGAATTTCACATTGGACGACGCTGTTCTAGAACATTAAAACCACAGAGGCAACATTTTTCATGTTCTTTTCAGATGACCTGGTTTCTCAACCACCTCAATCCTGTGTTAACTTCTCTGCTGGTTGAAATCCGTATTCTAATTCCGTGCTCTAGGTCTAGAGTCCCTTGCCCTGTGTCACTGTGCTCTCCAGCCTCATCCCCATCATTGTCGTGGTGACCCTAGGCTCTCCCCAGGCAGTCACACAGTCCTCAGGGACCAGTCTCTACAGCAGCCTTGCTCACAGCGCTGTCTCTGGCTCAGCAGCAACAGCCTCAGCTGGGGGCTGGTTGGAAAGCAGAATCTCAAGCCCGTGCCCCGCTGAAGATCCATGGTCAGCTCTAGAAAGACTCCCAGTGGTGCACGCGCACCCCTGAAGTTGTCCTGGCAATGCCCACTTCAACATCCTCTCTTTAAGCGCCCTGTGT
>PVKS010018745.1:0-39564 GCA_004027875.1 Aplodontia rufa | reverse complement strand
AATATAAAATGTGTATAAGATGTGTATATATTCTGGACATTGCAACTGTCCCCAGGAGTGCCCCCCCAATTACCCTCCCTTATCCCTCCCTTCCCCTTCCCGTTATAACTCTAAAAATAGTATTAAATTGTAAAGCATTACATCTTATCTGAATTTAACTCATGTTTCTAGACCAACTTTCTCATTGTCCAGGGTCTAGATTCTATTTTTAAAGTAACAGGTTATAGTTTTTGTTTTTCCCTCACAGTGGTAGAGGGGGATAGCAGATCACATAGACTGTAAAGGCCTCTTGGAGCTCTAAAGGGCTCTATGGCTCTGACAATTGTGCACAAAGTCATGCAGAGGTCTGAACACCTTCAATTTTTTAGTCTCCTTTACAGAATTTAATATCTTTTTAGCCACAATAAACAGATTACTGTGAAGTCTTGAGTGTGCAAATATGTGTAAAAGGGCAAAAAGTGATTTGAAGGCCTCATAAAAAGATGCAAATCATTATGGAATCAAATTATTTCAGAATTACTGGGTGACATCAAAGGATCAACTTGGCATGCTAAGTGTCATTATATCATTTTCCTAAGTTGATGCTTAAAAATTGAAAAGGAGCAATACATATTGTATCATCGTTTACTATTTTGTAACAGTGAAGAGCTGTATATCAATATACCGTTCAGAGCAACGTTACAGAGTTGTGAGTGAGTATGCGTGTGCATTTCTACCAACAGTCTTGGCACTGACAGGTGGATCATTCAGGTATGTGTACTTGGTAACAACAGGGTTTGCAGCTCAGTCAAGTTGGGTCTATTTTAAAAGATATGACACTGGAGAGGCTTCGCTAGTTACTCCTATCTCCCTGATTTTATACTAAGTAAGAGCACTCGAATAGTTGGTTGTAGCTTTTTACCCCTTATCAGTTGTGCGTCTGTGGGCATGTGCTCTGGGCCAGATCACCTGGGTTTGAATCCTAGCTTCCTCATTTACTGCATGTGTGACTTCAGCTAAGTTACCTCACTTACTTATGTCTCAAAATCCTCATCTGTGATGGTGGTGGTAAGAACAGATACTTCATAGAATGCTGAGAGGATCAAAAGAAATACATGTAAAATCCCACCTACAAGACAGTGTAGCCCATCATGATACTCTGTAAGAATTAGCTATTCTTCACATTTGCTTTTGTCCTGTCTTCTCTTACATTTGTCTATTGCCTCATAACTACAAAATATATGAATGCCAAAGCTATTATTAACTAAAGGATGACTTGCTTTATGAAAATACTTTTTCTTTTTTTTTTTTTCAGGGTTGAGGACCGAACTCGGGGCCTTGCGCATGCTAGGCAGGTGCTCTGCCACTGAGCTAAATCCCCAACCCCAATGAAAATATTTTTAAAAAGAAAAAAAATTACCTGCACTTGGATAGGTTCAAATTTGCTTCATTTCTGCTGTTACAACAATAATTTACAATATCCTAAAATATTAAAATAAAGCAAGCTCATCTTAAAATATCCACTGTAGCTGGGTGCAGTGGTACACACCTGTAATCCAATTACCTGGGAGGTTGAGGCAGGAGGATCAGCTAGTCTGGGCAACTTAGCAAGACCCTGTCTCAAAATTAAAAAGGGCTGGGGTGCAGCTCAGTGGTAAGGCACTTGCCTGGCATGCACTGGGCCCCAAATTTAATCCTTAGCAATACGCCCACTTGCGTGCACACAGACACACACACACACACACACACACACTCCACCTTAAATTATTTCAAGAGTAAAAATGCTAAAGGTAAAAAATCATCATACATATTTTTCCATGATACTTTTCATTTTGAGAAGAAACAACAACAACAGATTTTTGAGATGGCTGCTTGGGTGGCAGTAGCACATTCCTTATCCAGGGGTATAGGGACTTTCCAGTGCAAAACCAATGGACATTCAAATCATAAGCTGCCTTCACTGACAGTGGTTTTATTGTAGGGGGTTCATGATAGGAGAGCATCCAGGAAACATCTGCTTGCTTCCTGTCCTGACACATTCACTTCCTTAAAGAGACAGGCCATCCTAAATCAAGCAACATTTTTTCATAGGTTTAAAAACTTCTGCCAAATGAAAGCTCCAATTCTACACACAACTCTATAGTCCAGAAGAACAAATGTGGAGGAGCATATGGCCCTCGAGAAAAGAATTAGCCTCTGGAAATATTCCCCACAGAATGGTGGGAAATGAGAATTGGATAAATCCTCTGCAGCACAGACTAGCATAGCGAAATTAGATAGAGCTGGGTCTTAGATCCTGGCCTCTCCTGAGCGAGAAGAAGGATCAGTACTCAGTATTCGAAGAAAAAAGAAGTGAGTTTGGAAATTGGTGGCAGAGGATCTCTGAATCATATATGCAACAGGACTGGGATTCAAGGTCATCTGATTTTAAGCATAGTGAGTTTCCTGACAGGGCACTTTCCAATGTCCTGAAGAGCACTAAAGAGGCTGGTGCGTTGGTACAAAAGAGTGGTGAGTTTTTCAAAGAGTAATACATCTGGTGCGAGAATGCAAGGTTACAATGACTGAAGACAGTCAGCAGCTGGCAGCCTGAGTAGAGGGGTACGGAGAGATCTATGATTAGCAGTAGGAGTTCAAGAGCATTCTCCTGTGATTGATTGAGATTTTGCCACTTCAGAAGGGTTTAAAATAACATTACAGTTTTGACTAATAGCAGCAAAACCAAAGAAACTGAGATCAAGTTAAGAAGCTTTCCTATATTGCACCTTGATTCTTAACTATCCTGAATTGCCTAGACCACCACAATTATCAAGCCATCTTTTCTGCAGTCTTATTCAATTAGACACAGATCCAGTGGGAAACGCAGGCTGGATATGCTCATTTACTTTGTCATAATTCAACCATCTTAGACTAGAGAGAGATTCTCAAAGAATAAGCTATAGAATAGACCTTATTAGCATTCTTATCTTTTCAACTGTGCCATAGACATTAGCACATAAAGCATTTGAAGATGCATAACAAATTATATTTGTGTATAAAAGTACAATTGGCTGTTTATGGTAACCAGAAGACTGTTTAGCTTATTGCAAACAGGGATTTGGGATATGGAATTTCTGGGCTTGCTTGAGTTTTAAATAGTGTCAATAAGGAGTTGTGAATCAAGTTTTTACAATTTTGTATCTAAACTTTAATTGATTCAAACTCTCAGGCTTTTGATTGACACTTTCTTTGATCCTTTAATTGGTGATATAAAATTCACAAAGTTTATTTTTAGTCCTACCAATTTAAATGCCCCTTGGCTGGAATTAGTTAAATAACTTAAGGTTTTTATTCTGAAATTTTAAAGAATTGGTATAAGGATGAGTTAAAATTTACTCTTAAAGAGGTTTGTTAGGGTCTGGAGCAGTGGCTCGGTGATTATGGCACTTGCCCGGCATGCGCAAGTACGCAAATTCAAACCCCAGCATGACATACACAATGAAGTCTTGGAACAAGGAAAGCCACATAAAAAACTAAAAAATTGTTTCTCTCTCTCTCATTGTCCCTCTCCCTTTAAAAAAAGGGGGAGGGGAGTTGTTAGCACACCAATACTGTAAACACAGGAGGGGGAAAGTTTTAAAATATTAAAGAGAAATACTTTTTTTTTTTTTTTGGAACTGGGGATTGAATCCAGGGATGTTATACCACTGACCAAAATCCCTAGCCATTTTCTCTTATTCTTTATTTTGGGACAGGATCTGGCTAATTTGCCTAGCATGGCCTTGAACTTGTGTTACACCAACTTAGCCTCCCAAAGTATCTGGAATTACAGGTGTGCACCACAGCACCTTTTTAAAGCATTCTAAAGGATTTCACTTAGTGAAACATTTAGTATGTTGATTGAGTAGTACTTTTGTCTATTACAGTGTAGCTAAGGACTTCTTTTTAAAACATAATATCCTGGCAGTACTTATTGGTTTGGTATAATGGCATACTCTGAATCATTAAAATAATAAGACCATGTGTCTTTATTTTTTTATTACTTTTATTATTTCCCCTATTAGTCAAATTAAAGACACTGTTTATAGCACATGAGTAAGAGGATCAGAAGCATGCGTTCTTCTATTTGAATCACTAACAATTGTCAACACTTTCATTTTTATAGATTTAGACATGTCTTCCAGTTTCTTTTTCTTCCCATCACTTATTCCTAATCCTCTCATGGTATTATGCTACCCAGAGAAATGAGCATATAAAGCAAGACAGGCAGGATCGTACTAACCAGTAAAAACCAGATGATTATAGGCATACAAATAGGAAAACGTAGCTGAAAGTAATTTCAATTTTGTAAGCTAAGTGAAGCTAAGTGAAGAACTTCAATGAGCTGAAATATATTGATTGTGTTAGGTCAATTTAGATTAATTAAGCAAATAGAATCCCTATTTTTTATCAATGACATCATCATTTGTTTGATGATTTGGGCTCAAAAACGTTGCACATTTTCTACATCTTCCTCTTTCTAATCAGTCAGATGGTTTGGCCTCTCCATTCTCTGCCTTCCTTCATTTTATTGGTTGATTTCCTTCATTGCTGTTTCCTATTTTAAGAACCCAGAATCTCTTGGTTTAATAATCAGATTTCTAATTGAGCTTCATGTTATCTTGAATACCGATACTAAATTAATTTTTCTAGAAAGCCACTTGATCGAGACCCTCTGTTATCCTGTAGCAAAGGAGAGCGGTTCCTTAGGGCACTCAAGGCCCTGAGTGACCTGAACCAAACCTGGTTTTCCACCTGATCTTTCACGCTACCAACATGAATCCCCTATTCCATTTAGGTGGACCCGATTACTCTCAAAATGTCTTGCTTATCTTGTTCTAGACCCAGTAACTTTACTTGCTGTACAGACCCCATGATTGTCCTGGTTTCTTGCTGTTATGTTTAACCAGATTTCATTTTTTGACTTGGTTCAAATATCAACCCTTGCAGGAAACTTCTTTACAATACTCCTGTCTCCCAATAATCTTTTCTTCTCTCATGGTAAAAGCCAGGTATTTGATTATCAAATAACAATATGGATAATATTATTTATCCTGTTGCCCCTATTAGATTGTGGGTTTTTGAGAACTCTGCATTACAATTGCTATTTGTCAAAAGGCCTGGGAAGTGATCAGTTAACACTGATTAATATAATACAGATGAATGTCAACATAAAACCCAGTGTATTTTGCATGCATAGCATATAAAGGAAATGCAGAAGCCCAAATTTAGTCATGATGATGTACAGAGGAGAAAGGTGATGGAGGATCATGAGAGAGGGATTATAGAGTATCACTGTTGAACACCATGAGTTAGTACATAATGAGTTTATATCACAAAGTATTATGAGTAATAACATAGTGTTAAACTCAAGAGATTTTCTTCCCCAGAGAAAGAGATTAGAGCTCTAAGTAACTTTTAGAATGATTGTAAAATAAGTATGCTTTTTTTGCATCACCAGAAACCACCCCTAGAAATCCAGCCATTGCGACACATAAAAACAGGAAGTGTGATGCAGTGCACAGAACATAATTTTCATAGCAATTCAAATCTCTGCTTCCCATTTCGTAATTACCTATCTTGGGGAAGATACCCAATGTGCCTGAGCCTCTACTGCCTCATCTGTAACCCTGAAGGATTGTTGTGTGGGCCTGCAACAACATATAAAACACCTGGCATGGTGCCTGGCATGCAGTAGGCCAGCTTGTTTTAAGAGAGCTCCTTTGATAGTTTTTTCTGTATCGCCTGCGGGGTTTTCACACTGAGTTGGTGTGCATACCTGTCTTTCCTCTTTTCTCCACAGCTACCAAGAATGGTAGGCCAGAAAATTTTGATATTCTATTGTGGTTTCTAACAGAAGAGCTTTACATGCTCATATTCTTGGGAGACTTAGAGTTAATTTTAGCATGTGAAGGAGCCATTAGCTGAAAGTACAAGATCAATAGGGGATCTTAGGAAAAGGTCATGGGACCATGACTGGTCACTTGATACGCAATGGCTATACATCTTTCAGTAGACTTTGGTTTTCATTTGCTAGCTGTCAATCTCTACACAATAGTTTAATAGGATTATGTGGACTTACTCATCTAAAGTATCTAACATAAAATATCACTAATTTTTAAATCTGATATCATAACATTAGATATTTTAATAGCCAACTTATATCTACCATGTCTGGCCTATGTTGCTTTTTGCAAACTTTACTTTAAAACATTGCTTTTTTCTTTTCTTTCTAGGTTTGCTCTCCTGAGAAAAGCTTTTTTTTTTTGGGCCAAAAGTACCGAGACAAGCCTTTAATGTACCTTTTCCAGCACAGTGTATGGAGAAAGAAAACAGATTATGAAGACTTTTGAGCTAAGATATCTGTTCAACTATGTTAATTCTTATTTAAAGAAAGTCTTTTCCTCCTAATAATAGCAACAAAAACTCTACTTCTTCAATCTAGTAATTCTACCAATTATGAAAACAGAAACTACAGACAGAGATAAATCTGCAGGAAGCAGTTAAATCTTTTTAAGCTTCAGGACTCAACATACACTGGGATGAGTCCCTTCCAAGCTCAGGGAGGGGCTCTGGCAATGCATTCACATTATTGCATGCTTTTAAAAAAATATGCCAAAGTAAAATATTTCTAGATTCTTTTTCTTCAACACAGTCTCCTAAACTGAGTAAACCTTGGGTTCAATAAAACATTATCTGCCCTGGATATTGGTCAAACTACATAGGCCTCCTTAAACTTTCCTACTGTGCATCAAACTTTGTGCTTTTTTCAATATGGCTTAGATTATGTAAGTAATTAACTGAAACTTAGAACTTTTTGTTGTTGTTATGCAGAGATATTCATCATAGCATTTGTGATAACAAAATATATTTGTGAACTAACTCGAAAATATTTCTGGAATTATGTCACATGGTATATTTGTAATATACCATAGTAGTTCACTTAAGCAGTTTTAATTCCTTAGATGTTCTGTGATACTGAGTTTCCTCTCTCATGATGATATGTGATTAGAAAGTCACATTGAAATGTAAAAAGGACATTTGAAAATATGCAATAACCTTTAAGATGCTTACCTATGTCTAAAATCTTTATTTCTTGGTGGAAGCAGATAAAAAAAGTAAAAAAACAAAAACAAAAACAAAAATAAAAGCACAGTTAGATAAGCCTTCTAAAATGTAATGAGATCAAATACTGAGATTCTAATTAGTGGCATGAAAAATTATCAGTTTAAGCAGAAATAACACTGGAAATGACTTTATAGTCCAAGGTTTATCAAATAATTGATGGAATAGGTTGATTCTGATAATCAAACAAAGACAACAACATGCTACTTTCATTACTGGTATTATGGCTAATGGATTGATCCAACCTGAAGATCCATTTACTAGTTCATGTTCTGACATCATAGGAAAATATTTTATGCCTTAATGTCAACAATTTTATCATAAAATAAATATTGCAAAATAAAAGAGGAATACCTATACCACAAAACTATTTTAAAGAAAACTGAAGAGATTTAAAAATCATAGTTCTACCCTTTTATTGCACATAAAATTCACCAAGTCAGTGAGATATTTTACATATTAGGTGACTTTATACTTACTCTCTTGTGCATTTACAGTTTAATATATGTATGCGGTCCATCTACATCTAACCAGAATGACTTCTTTGTATGAGAATTTTAAACATTGGGAAGGTATATTTAAATAAATAAATGAGTACATCACATTCAACATTTTTAAAAAAGGCATGTTTGGATTTAATTAAAATCCCCAATTAAGGAAAGACATACCTTAGTTCTAAAACACTTGTTACATTTCCAGAAGGGAATATTCGCCGAACATAGTTGAAATCACCTACGTACAGACTGCCATCAGTCCCGCATGCGAGCGCCACTGGGGCTAATAGTTTATTGCCATCGGCTTGACCATTGCAACTTGGGCACGAGATGCTGCGCCTCCGACCATTGCCCATGATGCTGCTGACGACAGGAGGCTGCTGGGAGATAAACTGATTTTCCCCATTCCCCTTGTACAGTATACCTGGAAGAAAGAGCATGCATTTTTCTCATGATGGAAGTTCTAAGTATGTTTGTTATAGATTTTACTACACTGCTTTTTAGATTTAGACTGGGAAACTTAAAGTTCTACTGGAAGGAACTCAATTTAATAACCTAGCATAAAATAGTACACCATAAAGGATATATTTAGTATATATATATATTAAAGAGAGAGGGACAGTGAGAGAAAAGAAATAATCAATTTTATTTAGTTTTTCATGTGGCCTTTGTTGCTCCAACACTTAGTTGTGTATGTGGTGCTGGGGTTTGGATCCGTGGACCTGTGCATGCGAGGCAAGCACCATAACTGCTGAGCTACCACTCCAGCCTCTAGGATATATTTTTAAAAGCACTGTCTGTTATGAATTTTAAGAATGTCTGGTAAAAGGAACAAATGACTAACAAGAAAAATTAAAAACTCAAATTCTTAGCATCAGTAATTCTCAATCTTGGCTACACACTGAAACTGCCTGGGGAATTGTAAAAAATACTAATGCCTGGTTCTCACCCCAGGAGATTCTGATTTAATTGGTCTGGTGCAGCCTAAGCACTGAAATTATAAAAAAAAACTCTCCAGGTGATCTTAATGTGCAACCAAGTTTGAGAACCATGTTCTACATAATGTTCTTTAGGGAATAACGAGTTTGCCTAATTGTTAATCAATGTTGAAAATATTACATATCAACCTGATTAATAAAAATGTGTCCCAGGAATATAAATGTCTTTCTTATGAATTTATCATTAGTTTTTTAAAAAGTTAAAAGTATTTTATGGAAGCAAAGTTAGAAGATATTAATCAAGCCCACCACATTGTTAATTATCACAAAGGCTTTTTTTCTTTTTTGTACTGGGGTTTATACCCAGGTCCATGCACTCTACCGTAGGGCTATATACTCCAGACAATAGAAGCCTATTTTAATTCTACTGCACTGTCAAAGAATATTCTTACTTACACTCTTATCTGATATAAGAATGTACATATATGAAATTTCAAATGTCAAACATAACAAAACTATTCCAGAAGTCCCATTTATTATTTAAAATCAACTGTAGCTGGGTGCAGAGAGGCACACCTGTAATCCCAACTACTCAGGAAGCTGTGGCAAGAGAATCTCAAATTCCAGGCCAGCCTGGACACTTGTATTAAAACCAAAAATCAAAAAAGGCCTGGAGATGTAAAAGGCATTGGTAGAGTGTTTGCCTAGCATACATGAGGCCCTGGGTTAAGCTCCCAGCATAGCAACAAATAGTAAATAAATGAATGAATAAATAAAACAGTAAAGTGATTTCTGCCTCAAAGAATGAAAGTGTCAATAATTTTATAAAGAAAAAATGCCAGTCTGCTCCCTGTGATCTTCAGTGAAATTCTCAAAAAAATTCCAGAGGAATATTAAATATTTTCATAGTTAGAAACTAGATTTGAATTGAGATTCCAATTTTATTCATTTTACCACTACTATATATAGATCAATGGCTCTATTTTGGTCTGATATACCCTGGATGATCAGCTGTTACTGTTCCATGCATATTTTAAGACACTTCTCAATGTGTTATTATCTGCATAAACCACCTGCTGCTTTGACTTTTGAGCTGCATACATTATGTTTAGAGGATGTTCTATGTTTCAAAGCAGTTCTCAGAGCTAATGACTATACTTTGTGGCAGATATACTGTTAAAAGAATAATCCTGTCAAAGTACAAACAGAAAACTTGAGAAAGTGTTTTTTCTTCCACTTTCGGATAATTTTAAAGTGAAGAAGTGATCAGAATAATTATGTTCCCCTTATAGCTCAACACATTTTAGGTGTAGTCTGTGATTACTTTTTTAATGCTTTGCTATTTGGGTGATGTAATAATCATAGCAAATTTACATAAAGAAATCAAGAAAGATAAAACAGGTTTATTCAAATTTAAGGAAAAATAATTTAAATAAGGCTGGATCATAACAAGAGACAAAATGCTTTTTACCTTGAATATTCAAAGAATATATTAATGATACCTAAGATTTTTCTTTCTGTGATTACGTTATTTGAGAATTATGGAAATATAATTTCCTATAAGAGCCAGTTCTGTAATTTTCATCAGAAGATCCTACAAGTCAGTCTGCTGCTCTATGCACCTGATTTATTTAGTCATTACTTTGAACGATTGGCCCTTCATGATTCTCCTCTATTATGACAGAACAGAAAGATGAACATTAGAATATTTATTTCCATGTTTCAGGGTGCCTGCACAAACACCTGTCACTGACTACATTTTTGCCTTTTCTTCTTTCACAATATATTTCTATAGCTCATCCACCTTGTCATGATTACAGATCACTTTGTTTATTCAATTAGACACATGTCACCACAGAAAGCCACTACTTGTCAAACTGTTCTTGGATAACATTAGAAATTACAATAAGTTCACCCCTGTGACTTAGGTTACTTAACATTTTAAAATAATATATACTTTATAATTTATAATACTTTTCAAGAGACAGACTTTGGTGTGGTTCAGTTTGTACATGTGACCTGATATTTTAACAAAAGCTTACTATAAATTATTCTGGTTTAGGATATTTATATTATACATGTATACATAGAATATCTCAAAATTTTTGAATCCATTTGAATATGACACCAAGAGTATCCTAACTGGTAAATTATAGAGGTCTGGACTTTCCCAGAGTTCTTTGCTTGTTGTCTCTCTACTGGTTTATAATCTCCTAGGTAAAATCCTGTTGCTAATTAGTTATGAATTTTACCCTATATTCTCATCATAATTGGAATGTATCCAGAGAGGTTTATCTTTTAGTTTTGTTTGTGATGGACTTCTAAAGAAATATGGAAATATGTTTAAACTGTGTAAAACATAACTTTAAATAATTCAATCAAGAGTAGCTACTAGCATGGCTGACACATGGCCTTGTATTTTGAAAGACCACGATTAAGCCTTATGGTACTAACATAACAGATTGAAACTACCACTGCTTCAGACAACACTGATGAATCAGGAGAAGCTCTACGATAACATATGGAGCATCCCTCTTCATTGGGAGTCCCACTTCTCCAATCTGCGTGCTGCATGTTGCTGTAGCTATGGGTTCTGCTCTGAACCTTCTCGGGTGGGAAGAGACAATGCCCTGATATCCAAGGACACAACTGGAAAAGGATAAAGCTTAACACTGCTGTGAAACAGCAAAGGTGTGAAGGGCATTGCTGGTTTGTTTTTATCTCACTGATGGTTTGCTTAATACTGGTATCTCCTATAGGCAAGGCACCAGCATTTTCAAACACTGGCTTAGACACTACTTTAGATTGAGTATATTTGGAAAATTAAAATGCATCATCTCTAGTACAATATGTAATTAATTTATTTATATTTGTATTATGGAGTAAACCCAGGGGCGCTCAACCACTAAGCAACATTTCTGGTCTTTTTTATTTGCTATTTTGAGACATGATCTTGATAAGTTGCTTACGGCCTTGCTAAGTTGCTGAGGCTGGCTTTGAACTTGTGATCCTCCTGCCTCAGCCTCCTGAGCCTCTGAGATTACAGGCATGTGCCACTGTGCCCAGCTCTAATACAATATTTTAAAAAGGAATGAACATGGAAGCAACACAAATCTAAAATAATGACCATTAATCATAAACATGTACTCTACTCAACCTCTGTAAAGTTAAGATGTATACTATTTAATCAACGCTGTGAAATTTCTTACTCTGGCTTTTTTTTTTTTTTTTTTTTTAGAGAGGGACAGTGAGAGACAGAGAGAGAGAAAGAAACAGTTTTCATTTAGTTTTTCATGTGACTTTCGTTGCTCCGAGACATCATTGTGTACGTCGTGCTGGAGTGTGAAATTGTGTATTTGCGCATGCCGGCAAGCACCTGTAACTGCCGGGCCACCACTCTAGCCCTACTCTGGCTATTTGTAAAAGGGGAGTAGAGAGTTACTAGCTGATATCATTTAGAAAAGGAGATTAAAGCAAGTTATCCTAAGGTTTTTATTTTTTAGCAAATCACCTTTAAATTATCTGATATGCAGACAAGTACGTGGGGGAAAGTGTCAGAAACACTGTAAAGTCAACAGAATCTGTTTAATATAACCAATATCCATTATGTGAGGAAACTGGTCATATTTTGCAAGCAATGTGTCTCTTGGTTTGGGATGTCAGAATCACATTTCTTCAGAGCATATTTATTTATCATATTATTCGGTTATTTTTCTCAGAATATTCATTCTTTTTTCGAGAGAGAAGAAAGAGAGAGAGTGTGTGTTAATTTTTTATTTTTTTCATCTGGTTTTTGTTTTTCCTCCACTTAGTTGTGTATGTGGTATTGGGGAACTGAACCTGGGTCCTTGTGCATGCCAGGGAAGCACTCTACCACTGAGCCACCTCTCCAGCCTCCAGATTATTCATTTATACTTTCCCTTACAGTCGTGAATTCAAGTAATAGTATATGTGACCCTATATGAGAATTCTTTTTTTTTCCTTCAAATACAGTCTAAGCAGAACTAAAAAAATAAACAAACTTGGTACTCAGAGCAGATTAATTAAGAATTGAAAATTTGTTAGAAATATTCTGGTAAAAATCACATAGATTTTTTATTTTATCTTTACATTAAAAAATTGTGCTCCCTCCATTTTTAAATCTTTCTAAAGTACATGGCTCACACTCCCTGACTCATGTGAATTTGACACTGTAGAAGAATTTGTGGTGACGACTCCTACAGAGAGACCTTTCATTATAGCACCAAAGTCAAGTCACTCACATTCTAATGGGGAAATTACTGTGATGACGAACACATAAACATTTTAAAGTTCAATAAAAGAGTATTATGTAGCTTCCACTTTAGGCTTTTAGTCTTTAAAAAACACCTCTTTATTACTAACTACCTGTGAGCAAGCTCTTACCATTCTGAACATCTAGAACGTGGTGCTTATCCAATGTCCAGCCGCCCATGTTGGAAGCATCTAATTCATAGCCTTGCAAAACGGCAGTCCTCTTTTCCCACAGAGTCAGGTCCAAACATGACTCATATTCATATCCAACTGACACTGGAATCAAAACAAATCACAGTTCATCTTCGCAACTGCAGGCAGAAATGTAATTTATTTTATTATTTTGGAAAAATTGCCCTTTTCACAATTGTGTTCAGAGACTATATTTCCACTTATTTATGAGCAGTTTATTTTTCATATAAGAAGATTTGACCATATGAAAGATTTTTTTAAAAGTCTCCAAATATTATTTTCTACTGTTTTAATAGAAAATGAGTTTTTCCCCCATACCACTCTGTCACAAGGGGTTCACAGCACAAAATGAAGTCCAGAGTGGGAAACTGATTTAAGTAACTAGGTCAGAGAAGTTAGTTCCAAATGTTGATTTGATGATAACAACTAAAAATAACATTTTCTATCTGAAAAATTAGAGCTGTTTAGTTTCCAAGAGCATTTAGTTCAAAAGAACAGAAAACATATAGATGATGATATTATATTTACATATGTCAGGAATAAACAATAAAACCAGCAGTGAATTAATATGAATAATTCAAACATGAAAAACTTTTCAGAGTTCACATTGAAAAGAAAGTGAAGGGAGAAGTGACAACTATCTGATTTGAACTAATTCAAGTCCAAATTACACATTAATTTTAGATGAGAATGTCTATTTCATTTTTAGGTAAAAACTGATAGGAAAAAGATGATGTTATCATTTGGTTTTTGATGTTCTGAATTGTCTGAAGTCATGTCTCAGCATGTCAAATTATGACTGCATTCATTCAATGAAAGAGTGGCTTGATATCTTAAGACTGTCCTTTCCTTCTAGTCAAAAGGGCTGAAATAATTCTTACACACAAATTTTGTTTGATAATCTGATAAATACCATTATGCACTGCAACATTAAAAAATAACATTATGAATCAAAAACAAAAAGGATGGTAAAAGCTAGGGAGGTACAGTTATAAAGAAAGGAAGAAAATTAAACAGAAAGGGACACAATTAGAAAACAAATAAGAAAACATACGATAACCTGTAATTTCATTCAGAGTAGTCTAAGATATAATTTCAGCTGGAAAAGATGACACTTTTTTCCTTCTTGTCATTGCAGTACATTTCTTTTTCCTTCGTAGGTTTAGACCCATGGACAACTTCTCTAGGATGACCTTACTCCTACCTTATCAGGTTATCCATTAACTTTCTACCCGCTATAATTAATTTTATGATAGTTCTGACTTTGAGACAATTTTTTCAATGCAGAGAAGATTTGTGTGGAACTTACCAACGGCTTCAGATAGACCATAGACCTTCTGATTGTATGCATCTGTTTTATCCCATATAAAAGTATAGGCCAAGTTTGGTGAGGCAGGAAACCATTTTTGGAAGAGTCTTCCAACCACTGCTACCATCAGATGCACCTTCATCAAATTAAATGGTATAATAGACTGGGTCATGGTAATCTTGAGAACTGACTTATACCCTGCAGCTCTGGAACTCAAGTAGGAAAGTTTCAAATCTGTTCCTGGAATTGTGGTTTCTTCATGAAGCACCTGGTTTGAACAAAGCAGCAGGTGTGAACTGTGGTCATGTATGCATACTAGGGAAACTCGAGTAAAAAGAACTAGGGGAGCAACTAAAATAAGCCACCGAAGAGCTACTGCTCACAAACACACATTTGAGCTGTTATCTTATTCAATAATTAAAAATAACTCTGCTGCCTGCCTAATTTTCTCCTCCTAAACGCCTCCTGTCATTTATTCGGAGCTAATCATACCTCGGTGCTACCCTTCATACAGGAACACTGTGACTGCTCCCTCAGGCTGACACGCGTTGACTTGTTAGTGTGGCAGTCCTAGCAGATTTCTCACTAACCCATTTTTCACCCCAGTCACCCTGGAGAATTCGAGCCGACATTTGTAAGATGGTTAGCTCAGAACAGGGATGTAGGCTGGGCCAAAGAGCTGGCCTGCACCAGCTGGCTCATTTAAGGATTAAACCTGTGCCTGTGGCCTCATCAGCCCACGTGTAGGTCACTTCCTAAAGACAGGAATGACAACAGTAAAGACCAACTCATCTAGGTTAAATCATAGCAAATTCCATATCCATGTTGAGAGATAAGATAATAAGAGCACATTCTCAAATATTGAGCTGCAACTTAACACTGATTTTTTTATATCATGGAAATGGTTTTAAAGCTGGGTACAATTTCTTCTAAAGAGCGTATAATGTTATTGGGTGCACACAGAAGATACTCAATACATACTTTTGGATTTGAAACTGGACTTTAAATAGTTTTAACTGCATAAGAATTATCTCCTTTGTAAATTTTTAAAAAATCATATCCTATACCCCAGTTTATTTATCAGTGTGACTAGCTCAATGAATGCTAAAAATTTGTGACATATGCAAAATATGTTATGCCAAGGGGCTGGAGAGGTAGGTAGCTCAGTGGTAGTGCCCTTGCTTGGCATATGCAAAGATCCCGGTTCAAACCCCAGCACCACATACACAACTAAGTGGAGGATAAACAAAAACCAGATGAAAAATATAAAATTAACTCTTTCTTTCTCAGTCTGTATCTAAAGAAATATATATAACTATTAAGCCAAAACATTATTTAATATATTTTATGACGCAAATAAAAGTTTTCTAAAGGGTTCAGATTCTCTCACCAATGCTCTCTTACTTTGGTGAAGAATAATGGCTCTTCATAGGCTTACATGTATCTTGTAAAGTTTGAAGTCATAGACTTATTACATATATTGTGAAGCGCTCAAGAACCTGGGACCAGAACAAAGCACTTTCTCACTAAGAATTAAACAGCATTCTCACATTGCTCCATCAAGATTCACTATTCAGACATAAAAGACTGCCATTACAGGTTAGAAAAAAAATCTCAGAGTAGCAATTCAGTGTTCAGTACTGTCTTCCCTCCCTTTGTGACAACTCTCACACTAAACCATTAGGTATGATGTAAACATATTTGCCATCTTCAAATTTTAACAGTTTAAGTAAAATCTCCGAATACTAAACAACTATCATTTCACTATAAACAATTGCATGGTTGGAAATAGCATAAATAGTTAATAAACTTCTACTCTGGCCTGTGAATCAGGGTTGGTATGATGAGGGATGTGATGAAATAAAATAAATTTAGAAGGCACTGCTATAATAGATACAGCAATTTATTACAGCTGGGTTTGCCTCACCAAACATGTTGGCTGAATTCAGCCAGAGAACCATCTTAAGTAAGTTTATAAATGTACAGAAACTTTTTAGTGCTCTATTAGACCCAGGGAAACCATGAAATTTAAGATTGACAGAACTTTTATAAGACTGTAGGATATAGGGTGAATAATCTAAAGAGAACTTTCCTTGATAAGGGTGAAATACCAATGGGTTAGTTTGAAAAATAGATTTCTGTGACTCCTGAATTGCCCTAGAAAGAAGTGATTGAACACTGAAGCATATAATTTATTTCCTCTTATTTTCAAAATAATTTCCTATAAATTTGATAGGCTTCCTATAGGTAGGGAGTTTTTCATTAATATGTATTTCCTGTGACCTGCTAAGGAGTTGCTTCTCTATTATAAAATATCATGTGTTTTCCTAATTTTAATAGCTGATTATTGTCTCTGTCATGGTTAACCTATTTCTATGGAACAAATATCTATAATTTAGTTCATTAAAGCATGCATTTCTCCTACGTAATTTAATCTAACCATGTTATATTACATTACTAGGAAAAGTAAATCCTGCCAAAATGGGAAAATAAACCATTAAGCCTACTTTTGCCAGCTGCATCATCTGTAAACCCCATCCCTGACCTCATTAAACATTCTGTTAGAAACTACATTCTGCCAATTCTACCTTCCAAATCTCTGTCTAATCTATTTCCTCTTTTCTATTTCTTTTATCTTTGTGTTAGGCCCTCTCCATGTGAGGCTTGGATATGTATGAAAATATAGTTAACTGGCCTGTTCTTTGATTTCTTGGTCTTTTTCTATCAGTTCTGGTCACTTGACTTAGCTTTAGTGAAATGCTGAAAAAACTTCCATGGCTCCTTGGCTCCTAAGGAATTCAAGGTCTCCATTGGAGGTTATTTCAGGAACATTTGTAATTTGGCCTCAGTGCCATCTCCTGCCTCTTTCCCCTTATAGGTTCTACATTTAAATTGTTCTCCAGTTTTTATATAACAGGACATACTTTGACCACCATACTGCTGCCCACACATTTTCTTTGATCTGGAATATGCTCTCCTCCCTTTTCTGCCTAATCAAACTTAAAGCCAACCTTCCTAGGGATGCTTTCTTTGGTTTACTTAGGAACTGACCTCTTTTGAAATTCTACAGTTGTTCATTCAAATCTTTATCACACTTAACAGTGGCAGGATCCACATCTTACTCTTTTTTTCATCCTAGAAGGGTACCTTGTATATCATAGGCTCTTAGTAGATTTTTGCTAAATGCTTGCCTACTGTATGAATGAATGGAGAAAGAACACATGCATTCATGAACTTGTTGACTATTTGAAACTCATTTAAATGTCCTGGTTTGCTACAAAATTGCCACCTATGGACAGACACTGCCTCCAAGTTAAGTGTATTTCAGGACTAAGAAGTTCAGAATACTGCAAGATGTAGCTGGGGAGGAAACATTGACTTGAATAAAGTTACAGTGAACTTTCTAAGCCTTTAGCTCAAAATTCACTTAACTGCTGTAACCACTGAGATGTCACTTTGGCACATTACCGGCTTGTGAGTCTTTTTGACCTTTTGCATCCCAGACCTTCCTGGCTCACCTCTTGTCATCTCTACCTATACTTCCTCCCAAGGTGATGCCATGCTATTGAAGTATACTTGTATACGGATGACTCCCACATTCACATCTTTCCTCCTCTATTTATTTCCATGTCTATCCAACTACCTTTGTCCAGCTCACTATCATTTCTTCTGTTGACTATTGATATTGCTCCTAACTGGTTTCTTTGCTTCAATCCTTGCCCAATACAGAATATTCTCAGGACAGTAACTACAGAGATCTGTTTAAGAAGGAAATTAGCCCAAAACCTTTCAATGGCTTCCAATTATTCAAAATAGAAAGTTCTTATCTTTGTCATGGCCTCCAAAGACTTACAATTTATGTACTACTATCTTTACTCATTTTTGTCTCTTTGCCATTCCTTGAACAAGCCAAGCATGCTCTTCCTTATTGATTTTTCTTTTCAGTGCTGGGATTGAACTCAGGGCCTCCCACATGCTAGGCAAGTGCTCTACCACGAAGCTGGTATGTGCTGTGGTATTCTACAGAGCACATATTTTTACTTGACTCTTTATGAATAAAATTTATTATTATACCTAACATTCTACCTTTAAGACCTGGTATTGGAAATACAGGAAAAAGAAAATAATCCCTAGGTATTTCAGTAGAAAAAAATGGTTATTTTGTAATAACCATAATTTCTAAATAGTTCTTTTTCCTGTGAAGAATGGGGTTTTAGAAAATAAGAATTATTAGAACTTTCTAAGATTTTTAGAAAATCTTGGGAAAACTAAAGAATATTTTCTGCCAAAAGTTATCTTCATCTTTTCCAAAACACATTTTTTTTTTACTTAAAATAATTAAACAGTAAGTTGTTGAGAGTAATGACCAGGCACAATAGCACTTAATATGCTGTCAGGTACATAGAGGCACTAGTAGATTTTTTTCAACAAGTGAATGAATGAGCAAAGACATTATTAAGTGGTTGAACTTAAGCTCTTTTCTCATTTGGCCATAACTATGTGTGTGTGTGTGTGTGTGTGTATGTGTGTGTGTGTGTGTGTGAAAAATACTTGTTGAAGAAAAAGTATTTTGAATAGATCTTTAAAAAATAACTGGATATTGTACTATATCAATATGTACACTCTGCATGCATGCATGCATTTGCGCGCACACACACACACACAAAATCACATTCTATAGAATTATTTAGAATAGTACTGGAGTCCTGTAACCTTTTTTAAAATTCTTTGGCAACTGAATGACCTAAAAATCTTTTCTGTAAAAGTACTGCTTACTAGAATGTTTTACCTGTGTTTCAGGAATAATGGGGCTGTCTTCAGGGGAAGATCTGAAAAAGGTGGATAAAGGTGATGATACAATGATAGGATTCGGCCTCACAAACCCACTCAGATCACAACTGGGAATGTCATTCTCCTCTTTCTTCATGACTAGGGTGTCCATCACATAAAAGACATTCCAGGGAATCCACACAGTATGATACTGAGTGAGGAATGGGGATCGTTCAAATACCAAAGTGAGAGAAGCCCCACCATTTGCCACCAAGTCAAACCTAAGAAAAAACAATATACACTCAGTGAATTGCCTGGATCTCATATAACTACCAACACTTGCCTCCTTAAATTAATATGCTTTATAAAGAAAGCCAACTTTCCTTTTATTTTATATAATTTCACATCTACAGAAATATTCATACAGTTGTACAATGAACATTAACATTTATCTATTTACAAATATTGTAACATTTTCCCAAATTTGCTTTTTGTCTACTCTCTGGAACCATCTGAACATAAGTTATAGACATTATGAAATATTACCCCTAAATATTTTAACATGCATCCTCTTAAGACAAAGAACATTCTCTGAGAAAACCATAATATTATATCATGTCTTAGAAAATGAAATCAACTTTTAAAGCATCTAAGTACATGACTTTAAATCTCTGCTCATGTACTGTCATAGGTTCCTAGAGTCTAAGAGTTGTTTCTTTCTATTAAAAAAAGATAATAAAACATGATAGGTGATGGAAGAATGTCCAGTCTTAAAATACTTCGAACAGAGAGAGTGTGATGGGACTCACATTCCATCCTGGCGGGTAATAGTATATCCATATTCTGGGTAATGGAAAAATGAGACATTTACTCCAATAAGTGGAGTTCCATCAGCAGTTAGGACTTGGCCTCTGATGACAGATGCAAGGCTGTGGGAAGAGCAGAAAAATCAGAATGAACATCTGTCTTCTTGAGCCAACATTACCATGATTTATAGATAATTCAACCTAAGCATAAAATAACACTATCATCCATAATCAAGCATTATTCACAAAAACGAGACCTGAGATCCTCCCAAGACAATGCCTTCTTAAATTCAGCGTAATTTACATTCTCTAAATGTCTCATGTTTACGCTGGGTTTTAATTTGTTGCAGTCTGCCTTTTGGAGAGTTATCAAGATCAACAATTTAGAGATGAATTTTACAAATTATAAACTGTACTTTTTTCATAAGTCATACATATGACTTACATGAAGAAAAGTATACTTTCCAATTAATTCAGAGGTAATCTGTAAATCTGCAGAGACCAAAAATACAAGATTTAAGGGGGCAATAAGGAACATTTGTGCAACAACTTTTAATCAACTGCTGGGTGTCACTGTATTAATGCTGTTAAATTACTGCAGACCCAGGAGTTCTAGTGTAAATCATCTTCTTTTGTTCAGTGAGACATGAGACACCTGCTTTCACTTACTGGTTTATTTTCAGGTCATTACAGCTCTGCAAAGCACCAATCAAACAGCTTATGCAATCCTACTGCCATGCCGTTAGCAGTTCCATTACATTAATTCATAATTTATATTATTTAGTGAGCTCAGCTAAAAAAAGTATACTTCTGTTTTGCCTTTTGGGTCTTTTCATTGCTTCTTTTGAAACATTTCCAACTGTGCTAACAAAATCAACTAGTTAAATGAAGATTTATTGACTCCTTAATGGAATGTCCTGTTACGTCTCAGGTACTGAAATTGACAAAGTATGTGAACCGTGTCAAAAATGCTTGAAACGCGAAGTTTGGTGAAGAATTTGTTGGAAGAGGAAAAACACACATACTTTCTTCAAATACACATCATCAGCATTTCACATAAAGTGTACATAGCTGCTGATGAAACTGCTACAAATCTATATAAGGAAAAGGTGCATTGACCTCTTATTGAAAGGACTTTCTCCAGGTATAACGTGTGTGCTATCAGATCCAATAAGAAAACTGATTCGATCATAGAAGGATTTGGCAGCTTGCTGAGATGGCGATTGTAAGCTTTGGCTAATGATATCCTGAGGATCAGGCAGCCCACGGCAGTAGGGCTGATTTTGGCAGGAACTCTGTAAGCAGCAATCAGGATCCATACAGTCAATAAGTCCATCTGCAGAGAGAAAAGCAAACCAGTAAGAGAATTCTCTTTTTTATGCCATTATGTAGAATAAGTTTGGTTTGTTGACTGTTTCATAGCAAGTAGCTTCCCATTTCCTATCTGTAATAATTTCTAGGAGGCAGACTTTTTGAAACCAGATGAAATACAAAAACAATACTTGCATCTGCTTTTATAGAGATTAAATATTTGGACTGGAGATGTTTGAAAATAATCACATAATGTTTATTCTGAGTAAGAAACAAAAATGACTGACTAGAATAACCTGTTAGTATATGGATTAGTTGCAAATATAATTACATAGCCTTCTACATTTTAGAGAAAATGCACTAGGAGTTAACACAGTGTATATGTTAAATGAATAGGGACCTATATAGGGTGAGACTTAAACTTTGGAAAAGGGTCAAAAAATGAAAGTTTGTGAAGAGAAGCAAATGCTAGTTAATATAAAATGGGTATTAGTCAACAGTCTTTCAAGACAATAGATCTCCTAAGGAAGGAAAAATGTGTTGCAGATACAATTAAAGCATTTCCCAAATTTTAAATAGGAACTTGAGCTCCTAGAATGCATCCCCTAAAATGCAGGTATTAATTAAAAATGTGACAAAATGTAAATTAGCCATAATATTTGAAATTATAAGAAATCCACCATGAAAAATTGACTTCTAGCACTGTTGATATAAGGATAGAAAGAATTTGCTAGTACCTTCTACAGGGACATCTAAAGGAAATTACATTCAGTGGCCCATGTAAGTACAGTAATGCACCAAAATATGACAAATTCCTGTTGTCTAGTGACGTACTTGTAATGATGCTGTCGTGCAATTCATTACTAAATGTCTGTGTTGATTCCAGTCTAACTAAACCTACTATGCTGTCAGTCACATCAAAGTATAGTACAATTACATAAGCACATAATTGTTAATGATAATGAAATGTATTACTCAATTGTGTATTTGCTATCCTGTACATTTTTTTGTTAGTTAGAGTATGTTCCTTCTACTTACATAAGAAAAAGTTTACTATAAGACAGTATGCCATGTTATGACAGCAGCTGCTGCATACATCTGTGTTTATTGTCTCTCTTGATAGCATCAAGAGGTATGTTGAGGGCTGGAGCGGTGGTTCAGTGGTAACGGCACTTGTTCCAACTCCAGCACCACATACACAACTGAGTGTCAGTGAAGCAAAGGCCAGATGAGACACCTAGTTGTATATATGGTACTGGGATGGAAACCCAGGTCCTTGTGCATGCCAGGCAAGCACTGTGCCTATAACTGGTGAGCCACTGCTCCAGCCCCCCTCTCTCTCTCTTAAAAAAAGAAAAAAAAAAGAGGCATATTGAAGGATAGGCCCGTGCCATCTAGGTTTGTCTAAGACATTGGGATGTTCACAAATTCAGTAAGTCACCTAGTGACACAGTTCTCAGAATACATGCCTATCATTAAGTGATACATGACTGCATTCAGTTTGAAACCAACCCATTAATGGATAGGTATGTCATGTTTTGAAAGGGTAATGACATTATCTGTTAAGGCCACTACTTACTGACCAGTTCAATACATAAATTTTGATCTGCTTAATATAGATTAAGAAAAATGTTACTTTCTGGAGATTAGGTCACTCTTGGGAGAACTGACAACATAGTATTAAAAGCTTCAAACTTAAGCTTTGCTATGACCCTCTTTTGGCAAGCTTAGCTGAAACTATTTAGATGACCTCTATGATTTATTTACATGGATTTTTTAAAAAATAATTTTTACTAAAAAAAAAGCCATACTAACCACTTAGTATGTGATTAGTATTTGCCTTAGGTAACTCTTATTAATATTAGCTTGCTCCTTCGTTATCTGACAGCAAAGTTGAATTAAACTGTCAGACTAGAAAGTAGGAAAATACAGGTAAGAATCAAGAGACAAGAATGCCTAGTTAGTGTCCTTAAGTCATTTTACCCACTTGAAGGAGAACATAGTCAACATTTAGATGTGTTTCTAACCTCCCTTTCCCTTCTTTGGGCAATCATTCTAAATTTTTATTTCAGTGGTCAGCTCTCTCAGCCCATATATAATCTCCCTTCGTTTTGGGTTCAGAATACAGATGATCTAATGTGTCTAACTAGAAACTATATTAAAAGAGATTCTCTGCCTCTGCCCCCACAGGAGGCTTGAGCAGTAAGGCTGTGAGGCTGGGGCTGCAGTAGTCATCTTGCTGTTACTATAGAATGTGACTCAAATTGAGCCATCCCAGAATCAGCAGAGCCAAGCACTCTGAGAGAAAAACCAATAGGTCATACACAGTGACATTCTTAGTGTCTTTGCCGTAAGCTGCACTTGACCTCCTGGGCTTTTCAGTTATAGAAGCTAAGGCATTCCCTTTTTCCTTAAGCATATTTGGGGAGGATTTTCTGTCACTTGAAACTGAAAGAAACCTAGCTTATCCAGATGCAGTAACTAGAACAACTGTTATTTCCCTTATAATTTCAGGTGACAAAAACTTAAAAAGGGAATACCTCAATTAAATTTGTGATAATGGACTCATTGTACATTAGTATTTTAAGTTTTTTGTTACCAGAATTTCTCTACACATGAAAATATATGGCTTAGAATTTCCAGTAAAGAGGTCTTATTACATATTGTTTCCTTGTGATAGTTTACATTTTCATATAAATGTCTTTGTTTCTAATGATGGATTAATTATTTGAAGCTGCAGGATTGTTCCTTTGACAAATTCTAAATCATGTTTTAAGAAAATCAAATGAAACTGACCTTTGAAATTTCATATGAATTTATCAAAATATTACTTTTTTAATCAAAAGGCCATGAAGATGGAAAATGTCTACATATTTCTCAATATTTTTAGAGGAAAAAGGATGAAACTATGCTATATTCTTATTTTTCATGAGGATATATAATAAAAATAATACTGTAAAACTTGTGCCCCTCTACCCCATCTCTTTCAAAATAGAAGCATAGTTACTGAGACTCAAATTTTTGAAGTAGTATTGATCTATTGCCTCAATATAACTTCTGGCTTCTAAATAAATAAATAAATAACCAGTCCACTAAGCCTCTCAGAAGCAATTTATGATTTACATTAGATTATATGAGGAATCTTTAATATGTACTTTATGATATATTTCATTGAGGAGTTCTTAATGGATTTAGAATGGGTGTATGGATGCTTGGGAGAGTAATTTAACACAAATATTTGATATTCTTGCAGGTATTCCCCTTATATTCATTCTTTAGCATATACAGAAACCACTCAAAAGGGAAAGTATTTCCAAATATTATATTTTATTTCTATTAATCTGGTAAATTAAGGGTTAAATGCTCCCTCCCCTCAATACTTCCACAGTGTCTTCCCTTAGGCAATATATGGTACAGTTGCCAAAGAGGAATGCTCAAATTTAGTCATTCATCTTTGTTAGTTTATAAAAAGCAAATGTACATCTGGCATGTAGTCTGCAGGTCATAAAACTGCATGAGATTGACACCTTCTGAACTAATCAGTTGGAAATGCATTTTTACAAGCCTCTCTGCTAACATCAATCAGAGAAAGAATCTCATTTTCAACAGCCAAGATGCAGGGACACAATGTTTGTTATTTTTCTGCAGAGTTTATCAGTAACTTGCCCAAGCAAGTGACGGATGGTTATGAATCTGGCTTCCTATAACTTGAGAAAACATTTTTCATTCTTTGTCTGTACTCATATAGCAGCTAGGGCTATCTGGTACAACTAAGTTGATTACCCACTTGCCCAAATGTATAGTGCAGTAAAATTGTCTTCGTGGAATAGCTTCTCAAAATCATTGAAATTCCATTTTAGCCTCAGGAATATTATGTTGGCTTATATTTATCTTGGCATAGGAGCCATATCTAATAGCATTAATCATAAAAATCTAAAGAAAATCAGAAAAGTTCAAAATCCATTGAATAACCACTTCAATTATTAGTGAAGAGCCTTTCTTCAGTTTAGGCTTTGAAATATAAGTGGTACTCTGATGTAAAGTAGATAATATAGTTTACGCTTCTTTCCACTCAATCTTTAGTATTATTGCTCTAGTTATCCATTCTGTCCATATTTTTAAGTATGCTCTGTCTTTGCTTAGGCATTTTCATTGATTTCTAAAAATGGCTGTAAACCTATTTTGTAAAGGGTCAAATAGTGAGTATCTTAGGCTTTTTGGCCCATACCTTCTCTGTTGGCAACTATTTCAGTCTGCCTTTATAGTGCTAACAGAGCTTTAGACAATATCTTCATGTGTGTGTGACTGTGATCCAATAAAACTTTATTTACAAAAATCAGGCTTTTGATCAGGAGCCAAAAATAGAGTTTCTATCTTGTCCTATTTCTATTGTCATTTTTGGTATTACTTTTTTGGAAAATTAAAAAGCACATATTTGGTTAGATTATTAAAACTCTGACACTGAGTTTATTCCTGATTTGCCCTCTATGTTGGCTTTGTTCTGCTTGTCAAAACTCTTTCATCTTTCAAGTAGCTATGGATATTTTAATTGTTTCCAAAACATTGATTAGAAGAAAAATCCATGAATTTTCTTCTAATGTGTGTTCTGTTTTACTCAAAAGATAATTAATGTTGACCACTGTTGACCACTGTTATTTGGAAGCTCCTCTCCACACCAAGTTCCAACAAACAGAAGTTCTGATGTAATATTGTATTTGTGAATTTCAGAATTTTAACATTGTGCAGGTGCATCTTTCATTCTTCTTTTTATGGAATTAGTTTATGCACTACTGAAGAGAATCATGTTTGGTTTTCTATACATTCCTGGTATGCCTGTATTAGTGCTCTCTTGGTGGCTTCAGTCTCCATATTCCTATCACTTCAAAGCTAATAACTCTAGGCTGATCGTTCTCTTGCACTACAAACCCACAACCTGCCTTCTAGATTTTTTTACTTGAATATTACACAGGCATATAAAGCTAAACATGTCTAAACCACAACATCTATGATCTTCTCCTTCAAACACTGCTTTTCCTATGTTTTCTTCCAATTAAACATGCAGCATCCAACCCTCCCATTTCTACATCCAAGTAGAAAACTGAAGGTCATTCTAGACTTCCTTTCTCCCTTCCTTCTTCTCTGCACCGAATCAATCTCCAGTTCCTTCTTTTCTTCATCGCAAATATTTTCTTTTTTTCTTCCAGTGCTGGTGACTGAAGCTAGGGCCTTGCACATGCTAGGTTATTTGCTTTAGTGCTAAGCTATATCCCCAGCCCTTAAATATCTCTTGAATCACTCTATTTCTTTCCATTTCACTAAAATTACCCTCAGGCCTCCTTGGTCATCTTTTGATGTGATCTCAAGAATAGCTTGGTTTCCTAGATTCCAGTCTCACCCCAATTTATCCATTCTCTTCACGTTAGACAATGCTTGATTTTTGGTAAAAATCAAATTTTATTGTTTTCTTCTGTAACTAAAATACTTCCTTTACTATGTCTCCGATGCCTTTTGAGTAAAGGCATAACTCCTTCCCATAGTTTATAAGACCTTTTCTGATGATTTTTCCTCTGGATAGAGATCTGTAACCTTTCCTCCTACTCCCCATCAGCACCCTACATTCCTTCAGCAATCAACTCAGACAATTCTATTATTAAGTCCCTTGAGGCTATTCAAGTTCACTGTTGTATCGCCAGTATCTAGCACACTTCTTGGATTCAAGTAAGAATTTAATACTTTTGCTGAACAAAAGAAAAGATGAATAAAGTTCCTAGAAATTGTGAGATCTAAACAAGACAAAATTGTGCCCTAGTAGCGCATTAGAGACGCTTCTGATTTTCTTATAATACCCTTTCCCTACCTTCAGACACTTGCTAATACTTGAATCTCTGTTTCGTTTTTACTCTAATAGGTATTTAAAAATGTCCTTCATTTATTAGACATTCAGCAATCCATGAGACTATGAAAAGTATTAGAAGAAATTATGGGAAACATTACATATATAATACCATGAATAATCTTACAAAGACAATTGTGTTAAGTGACTGAGGGTTCATGAAGAAAAAGAAAACCTTCATAAAAATTTACCTTATATCAATATAAACAACTTCTGGATGTCAAAGAATGCCATAGTTTACAAAGTTAAAAAATAAGTGAAAATCTGGGATAAAATGAATATAACATACCTAGCAAAGAATTAATAAATAAGTCCTGAGAAATATCAAGAAACTCAATTTAAAAAATAGGCAACAATTAAACAATTACCCAAAACCCAAAACTAAAATTAAAAATACAAATGGTTGAGAAACAAATATAAAGATCATCAATCTAGAACTGGGGATGTAGCTTAGGGGTAGAGAACTTGTCTAAAATGTGCTGGATTTTATATATACATATACATATATATATATCTAATTAGTAATTAGGGAAATGCAAAATTAAAACAATAAAAATGGGTTCATTTTCACTTATCATAAAAATTCATTTTTAAAATAATTTTGTTTATGTACAGACTATGAACAAGAGAGAAATAAGCACTTTGATACTGATAAAATGTATATTGGTTGAAAACTACTCGCAAGACAATTTGGCATAGCTATCAAAATTAAAAATTAAAATACCCTTTGATCCAGCAATTTCACTTCTTAAAGTCTGCTTTAAAGAATATTTGCTCATTAACACAAAGATTTATATGCAGAAAAACACATAAATTCACTACACATTTGTATATACTAGGAACCAAAAAATTAGAAATGACTAAATTATTATCAGTCTAGTAGAGGTAAAATTAATTAGTACATTCATGTTTTTGTTGTGAAGAATGAGATAGGCCTATATATAGATTGTCTTGTAAAAATATCTCTAAGAGGTACTGTTTGGAAGATTTAAATTTATAACAGTACTTATTCCATTTAATTTTAAAAGCACAAATGTGCATGTGAATTGAGTGCAGGGGAGATGGACGATGTCCATCAAGCTGTCAACAGTGACTAGCTCTTTCGACAAGGAGAATGTAACATTTCTGTCCTATGTCTAAGATAATTATCTTTGCATTTAATGTAGGGCTTCTTAACCTGAAGGTGCCTAAAATGGGAAGCCTGTGTCTACAGAGGTGTGGTGCAGTATCCATTGCTACAGTCTGAGGCTTGAGACGGCAGCTACTGCATGTAAAAATGCAGGAGAGACTTTTAACTCCAATCTGTGTGGCTCATTATTTTCTTCTCCTGTGAAAACTCATTAAAATATAATGGTGAAATCATACGTTCTTTGTGTTCTGCCAGTAATCTACTGAAGGCTTTTGCTTCTGAGATCACAAGCTGGCTTTCTTTCTCCCAGAATGGGATTTACTATGCTCCAAAAATTCTGTGGATAACAAAAGGGTTCTGACTCTCCTAAAGTAGAATCCAACAGTCTTCCAAATAGTAATTTCCCACTATCTGCCAATCATCAGCTACCAGGATAATTATATATATATATATATATATTTATGTATATACAATATATATTTTATATTTTATTATATATAGTAGAAATATATACATATGTGTATGTATTTTTTTAAGAAAGAAAGAGTTAAGTTTTAATTTTTTCATCTGGTTTTTATTTTTCCTCCACTTAGTTGTGTATGTGATGCTGGGGCTTAAACCTGGGTTCTTGCACATGCCAGGCAAGTATTCTACCACCAGCCACCTCTCCAGCGCACGATAATATATTTTAATGCTGGAGACTATAAGTGTCCCTCTATGTTCTAATAACTGGACTCTTTTGGGGACATACTTATGATCTCTTGTAAATTTCTTTCTCTTTTCCCTTTTTCTTTGTTTTATGTTTTACAAAAATAAATTATTTTTTCCTCCCTTTCCAGTAGTATTACCTGCCTGCTTATTTACTTCACTTTTAAATTTGGTTTTGGAGAACATAATAGTCTCCTCTTCCTGCTCAACTTTTTCATCTATTCCAAACATTTCCTTATTATCATTTGGTAATCTCCATACTTACACCACCTTCATTCATTATATTCATTTTGGTGCTTACATGAAAATTTCATCTATTTTTTGCTCCTTTTTCTTTGTTTTACCTCTAGCACATTCCTATTTAGAGTCTGAACCTTTTATTTATATTGTAATGTCTATTTATTTAATATTTATTTATCATTTCTAATTACTGCATCACTTCAGTACAATTGCAATCAATGACACTGAGTCTTTTAAACTCAATGTCATATCCTCAACTATCCAGTCTGAAGGACAGGGCTTACAACCTATGCCTGAGGTACCCACAGGGGAGCTAACTACTAGAGAACCAGAAAGGGAAGCAAGATGCCAAAGGGAACTTTGACTAGAGCTCCCCCATGAGAAGAAAGATGGGAATAAAGTAACAACTGCCAAAGGTTACACATTTTGGAGATGTTGTCTTGTTAATAAGCATCTCAATTTTTGTAAAGAATTATCTTAGCAAGTTGTTATTTTAATGAATGCTTAGTGGAACTAACAGCTATCGGAAGTCAAGAACTCCCCTGTTGAGTGAGATTCTTAGTGAGAAGACTGTAAAAACAATGATGCTTATAAAGCTCTACGGGGAGAATGAGGCAGCAGTCTTGCCAATCTTGGATCAGGAAAGGTTGTCAGTTTCAGCATTGGTTTCTTGCTGTCACGTGAAAAGACTGTAAATTTGGGGGGAAAGGAGGAGATAGAAAATAGAAACTCTTGTATTTTGAAAATAATAGTCTATGTTCTACATGAAAAAGTTATTAGAGTATACTCTCTGATTATACTAACACTAAATGCTATGAAGAAGTGATCATATTTCTAGAGTAGAATCTGTTTTTCTGTGTGCTCAGCATTCATATCCCTCTGGTGACAGCATTTCAATTTTCCTTTGGGAAGGTGACCTAATTCAGACCAGAGTGAAGCTCAGTTCCAGGGCAAGGACTCACAGAACCTTAGAAAAAGGTATACTTTTTGTACTGGGATTTTTTGCTAGTGGAATGTAATGCCTGAGCTGGTGGTGGCCTTTCTGGGGAAGAGATGGCTTGAGAGTGGTTTCAACACAGAAAAAACCCAGAGTTTACAGATGAATAAAAGCCATGTTTATGGTATCACTATTTGAACACCTGGATGAAACTACATCTGAATTTTTAGTTATATAAGCTAATACATTTTTAAAAAGATAGAACCATTTGAGTTTGATTTCTCTCATGGGCAACCAGAATCTTTCCTGGTAAGAATGACTGCATATAATTTCAAGAACAGAAAAGATTTTCTTGTTGAAGGCAGGTGTAAGTCTAAGGTACAGTACACCATGAAACAGAATGGATCTCCAGCAGGTGGCTGACTGAAAGAGGTATTCATGGAACTAAAAAGGATAGCAGTAAAGGGTTGTGACCTTCCAGTCTCTTCCAGATCACCCACCACTTATCAGAGACCAGCTCCCATTTCTCTGCCTTTCTTTGCTTTGACCTTAGCAACATCAAAATCAGAGTGAGTTTGGGGATATGGATAAGAAATGGCTCAATTCAGAGGGGAATTAACTTTAAAGGTTTGAGTTGGAATTGAAAGAAATACTGATAAGCCAAGTCTAGGTATGTGCTGTTGATGTTGATCATTTGCTCTGAAAACTTGCTCAACCAGGACAGGATAGGAATGGCTTGCTACCATTTGCAGATGTTATCCACAATTCTCTGCTCCAGCGCCCACCTGTTTCTTTCACTACGTGATTTAAAAATCTGCTACTCCACTGCCTGCCGCTGTTCAAAGGCCCTGCTCTAGCAGCCTTTGTTCCATACCTAGAGCTGCATTTGATACGCAGGTTGACTTTGCTGATTCCATCAAGTGGAGATTTTTGTTAGGGGCCTCAGTATGGCTAAAAGATGGCCCTTAGTTCTGAAAAGCTATATTTCCTATTGTACATGACAGCTATTTGTTTGAATCTTAAAGAAACAAGGGCAGCTTTTGAATACACAGGTGTTGAAAGAGTGGCTAAGGACAAACTGCCCCCATCTATTTTATTAGTTGTCCATTCTGCCTACTTCTCATGAAGAATTCCCTTCTAAGGATGCTTTTCCTTAAGCTTTACAGGAACACAAAGAGGGAGGGAAGGTCCACAAAGGCAAAGAGATACATGTTTAGTGAGATCCAGACTTTAAAGATCTTTAGAATTAGGGAGTCAATGGTGGGGAAAACTTGATGGGAAAAGGAAAATATATTTCAGAGTTAAGGAAGAAGCCTGGCTTTAGAAGATATTTAACCCTTGCCCTAGGAGTAGCTGTCTTTTCTAAACTTTTTTGATATTATTTTCTTCACTTCCGGGAATGTATACTACTTTCTCTTTTATGAGGACTGTATTCTACAAAGTTGCTTAAATGATGATAAAGCAGCAATTTATATAAAGTGTTTAATTCCTGACTAGGGCCAAATCATTCTCTTCACCATTAGATATTTAATATGTTAAATCAAGTGACTTAGCTCCTTCCTGGCTAATTCACCATTTTGACGCTAAACACAGTTTAGACAATGGTTCCATATCTCTGCAGTGTCCTTTTATTCTAGAATTATGGTACTGTCCTAATTTAAGCCTTGTGTTCTGCTGTCCTCATATCATGCTACCCTTAATTCCAGATTATGTGTCTCAATTTGGGGTTTGGTGTGGGAAATATTGTGTCTATGCACACAGCCCATATATAAGTTCAAAGAACCCTCTAGCTTGGGTTATAGGGCACCCAGGTTACAATTTCAGGACATAATGAGATTCCTTCTTAGAAGATCAACAAAATTAGCTCAGGGACAGGAATACAAATTATGTGAGATAAGTAGAGAATCCACAGGAGGTCTTTTATCAGCTCACATTTCCCTTTAGAGAGGGAAGCCTAGAGATAGCATAGTTTCATGCTAATAAGAATAAACAAAGGGGAATGAGGCCAATTCACAGTTGATAAATTTCGAGGAAAAGCAAAAGCCTCCTTGGCTGATAACAATACTAAAGAGTTGATTAGCCCCTAAATTACTCTGCCTGGTCTCTGCAGACTTGGCCCTACAGTTTGCTTCCCTCTGAGAGCATGTGGAACCTTCTCAATATAATCTCTTTTTATTTTAGAAGACAAAATCTGAAATACAGGATCAAGGAGAAAGAGTTGCTCTCCTCCTCCCCAGGCAATAGAAACAATGGAGTAGGGGCTCTTTGCAGAAAAGTAACGAGGAGGTTGCCATCTGGGCTGTGGCTCTGAGCAGATTAATGCTGCCATTATCTACAGCACGTGGTTAAGAGGAACCCAGGCAATGAGGTATTATTAGCAGGGAAAAGCTGTGAGGGGTAGAGACTGTCTAAATCCAGCAGGGGCAGAGAGAAAAGGAGGCTTGAGTGCAGAATTACTGGCTCAAGTTTTTTGATGGTCCACATAAAAGAAAATAGGGAAGATGGGGGAGTCTGCTGGAAAGTGAAGGGGAGAGCTATAGTTCCTTGCCAGGGAGAGACAAATGGCATTTGGTTGGAGAGGGCTGCAGCCAAGGTGAGGGTGTGCACAGGGGCGTGTGATGGGATCTGGAGACAGGGGCAAGTTCTGGTGACTGTGTCACTTAGAGAGCAGGAGTTAGGCTCACCCCACATGTAGATGGGAAAAGGCTGTTCAATCTTCTCTGACAACCTCTATAGAGATTCCAATTCATCACGATGAGCAGTTTCAAAGCAAAAGAAGGGAAACTGTTTTCTCAATCCTTTCAAAAGCTCCCTTATTCCTATTTTATACATGAAGCAGGTTGAAAGAGATTATGAATTTTGTCTAAGGTCTTATAATCACGACACGGTAGACTGAAGAGCTGTCTACTTTCAAAACTTGCACTCTCTACCCAACACTGTTGTCCACTTGGACCTTCCAAAAGATCAGGGTGTGTGGAATGAAGGAGAGTGGAGGGAAACACATTGTAAGCCACAGAGTAGGTGACCACAGAGGCCCAGATAGTAACTAAACCCTAAAGGTATGTCGAAAGTGAACAGCTGTCAGGAACAACTATTCCAACATCAATTCTCACTCTCTAGTCTCTGAAATTAAAATACAATTGCATGGAGGGTGTACTTAAAGGGGAGAGTAATTATTTTTAGCCCAGGGCTCAAACTGGGTGGAATAGCACACTCTTTTTAACAGGATATAAAGTTAAAGATAAAAAAGACACTGCAGTGCTGCTTCAAGGAACTGTTCCCTGTTACTGTTTTATTTTTTCCATCTATGACTTTCAAGAGAGCTTGGGAAATGCCTTGCATTTTTGGAATGTTTAGTTATTAAAATACTGCTTCAGAGCTCCCAACTCACAGAGCCCTAAATGCTATAGTCGAGGAGGATAGTCACCAGGGGATCAGGAAAAGGAATAGAGAACAATGGACGTTATACAGTAGCTTGGTTACCTTGCCTTCTCCCTGAACGATAATCATCTTGCATTTGTTTCACAAAAAATAGAGAGCAAAATCATTCCATCAGCACTCATACATTTTTCAATCAATCTAATCTATGGGGATCAGATTTTTTTTTTTTGGCAACAGATAACTATGCACTCACTGTAACTTATGAACCTGTGCTCTGGCACATACTTGTTTTCATGCTCAGCATTTCTTACCTCCTTCGTTGTCCTTGCTATCTGTGCAAAGAGTCTCCATGGCTACATCACAGCCTGCTCCTCTCCACCCTGGCTGGCAAACACAATGCCAGCCGTTTTGGTCCAGTGTACATCTCCCATTGCTGTTGCACAGGCCAGGGCAACCCTCTGTCAAGACAAAGAAGGAAAACACCAGTGGTTTGAGTATCGAAAGATTTTGCACCTAAAATAAACAGATATGGGACATTTAGTGGGAACAGGCCTTTATAAACAGCACAAATACTGTAATTGCACATGGATAGAAACAGCAACATTATCTAAGGAATCTAATTCTTATCCAAGTGGCATCTTTGATTGGCCTGACCCTTGAGACACCACTTACCTGCGGAGGACAGAAATATATGCAAGGATCCACTAAATAGCTGCAGGCCAGACAAAATTAACTTAATTTTTTTCCCATTAGCAAAGCAACAAGGTATATTGTATGGTGTCAAAAGGCATCTCAAGAAAATAATTTTAGAATCTCTTGTACAGATTTTTTAAATCTGTTGTAAACATTACTGGTCACTTAGGACAGGACTTCTTAAAGCACCTTGTTGCTTTAAAAAATTCCCTCTAAATTCAAGAGCATGAAAGTGGGTATGAGTTTATGAATGATGTTAAAAAGAGAACATTAATTTTATCTGGCCTTGGAGTTGCCAAATATTCATGTGAAATTACAGTGCATTAAATAATTGCACAAAGTATAGGCCAGTATTAATGACTATACTTTATGCCCAGAGTACATTCCTTTTCACAGAATAAGCAAAGCCCAGGAAATAGTGAAGCAGCTTAGCATCTATTCTAACAAACATTAGGATTCAGGCTGCATACGGATGGGACAGGACCGACAGGATTTCCAACTAAATGTAATAGCTGTGCATATTTGATTACTTAGGACGGACAAAATGAAATACCATAAGGACCACAATAAAACACTGATAGACTGAACAAAAACACGGTAGTGACGTGCTTCAAGACAGATAGCGAAGAGTGATATTTTGTGACAATCTCCCTAAGGCTTTTATGCTTTTACCTTTATATCCTATCTTGTCTGCTTTTATGGGCAAGGAGGGAAAATTTGGGAAACAATTAAAAAAATTTAATATATCCAAAATCTATAATTGTTTCAGTCTAACATGACATTTTTTTTTTAAAAAAAACAATTGTTGCCACTTCCTACTGATGATATCTGGCATGCAGCCAACATGATCAGTTTATGAGGATGACACTTAGGTAGATTCTGGAGTTCTTATTTATGAGTGACATGACACTGACAGAAGCAAGGATATAAATGCTTTAAAAACCTAAGAAGAGCTGGCTGTTAATCTGATCTCTTTGGACAGAGTTATTTATAATTTGGCATAAATATATATTAATACAAATACTTGCTAACGCAGTTGGGATTTTTATATGGCTTCTTATCATTAGAATGATCCTTTTGTTTTGGCGACAAAATTTACGGGAAGAATCTTTTTAAAGATGTTTATTTTAAGTCTGTATTAAAAGAATTATTCATGTACTGATTTCCCCTCCTCTACTGTGAAACTTAAAAAGAAAATAATCTCAAAGAGACGTTCTGTCTCTCAAGATTAGAGTTACCAGAAAGAAGAATGTTTTGACAAGTCTCTCGTGGCAGAGCGCAACGAAATTTTACTTATGGATGCCATCAGGTCAGGATGGGATTAATTTTGCTGCTTCTTTTCTTTCAGACAATTACCATCTGCATTTATGGATTATTCAATACATAATAGGTGAACTTTCCTTATGGATGCATTTTCTGTTTTGTTTTTAACACAAAAGAAAGATTTAATTGCCCCACTGACAAAGAGGTGCTGCGGCTGACTGCATGCACCTAAGAGTTATTATATGAAAGCCTGGATATTGCCATGAATATTTCCATATTCTAATGAAAAGCACAAACAAGGAATAGAAAATAGGTAATCTGGGGAGAAAGGGGATGGGAATTTGTTGAAAAAAATGTATCCATCTATTTCTATGAGAACTGAAGACACGAGGATCTGCTGTTTTCTGCTAAGCAACGTGATCAGTTCTGACTTAAGAGAATGCACAATATTTTGTAGTCTTAAAAGATAAAAACATAAATTATGATATCACATATATTTTGAAACACTTAGAAAAAGCCAAAGAAGTTTCCATATGAGGATAAATGAGATTTCTCTCAATGTACATTAACCAGAATCTTCTTTAGATTGACAATTTCTTATTCTGTGATAAAAGAGTATTTATGATTCTTTAATTTAGAATTTAAAGCCCATTAGCTGAATTGCCAACAAGGAAGATTTAAAGTAAAGCAAAATAAAATAAAATAAACAAAAAACAGCAAATGTACTGTAATCTTCAGTTTGAGGATCTAGTGAAAGCTAATGCTTTTACATAGGAATGAAATCTGTGATAATCCAAAATTATAAAAATGAGACACAGACACTTAAGTCTCAATACTTTAAATCCAAGGCATTTCACGTAATGTAAGTCTGATTTATAATTTACAAAAATATGCATGGAAAACAGTCTTTGGTCATACCTAGTACGATCTAATACATGGTTATATATAGATATATATGTACATATGTCAACAAAGAGCAAGTATACAGTACCTTTAACTATCTTATCCAAATAGTGAGCTTGGGAAATTAAAAAGGAAAAAAAAAAACAGACAGACATTTCAGAAGTGTCACATGGGACAAGGAAATTTTCAGAATTTACATGCAAATTGAGTTGCTGTAGCTGACATAAGACTCACATCACACGACAGAGAGGCATTTCATATCTTCTAAAAGTGCAAAATATTCACATTTTAGCAAACGTAGTCATGATTCCAGGAAATACTCAGCACTTTTGAGAAAATTATCCAGGTAAAGTAACACTATCCTTTACAAATTCTGTACTCTACTTGGACCTCATTCAAGATTACAGCTAAGTAGAAACAAATGGAATCAGTTCTTTATTACTAAAGAATTTTAGAAATTTAGAACTATGAGATTTATAAATAATCAAACTTCAATAGTTAATAAGCAAGCAAAAAATATAAAAATTAAGAATCCTTGAGCACATGTAATATATTTACATTCTATTTGCAAGGCACATATAGGTTCAGTAGAAGATGATTCTGAAGTAGCCCTTGGCTGCAAGCGGGATGGGCAGGAAGTATCACTTATGTAGTCCATTAGGAAACAGGGATGTTCTAAGATTCTGTTTCTTTTTGGGAAACATCCTGAATCTGTTTCTCTCAGGTTTGTAGGAAAAGTCAGAATTAAGACTGAGTGTTCCGCTGTGTCTGTGCCTGCCCCTGTCCGTTTGTCTCTCCTTAGGTTACAGTCAGGCTATACCTTCTCTCTTGACAGGGACATAAATGCCTTTCTCCCTTCACTCACTGTAGACACCTAATATATTCTTAATAAGCCTCAAATCTTCTTGCTTTGTCAAGATTCATACATTTTTAATGATCTGAAATTGCTTTTCAAAGATGCTTATGTTGATTATTTTTCATTTACTGACATGCAAGTGGTAACAGAACTCTTAACAGAGTGATTTAAACTGTAACTTTCGGATGAGACACTCAGGTCTGGTAGTTGTGTCATGTGCGTAAACAAAACCATAAATGGCTTTTGACACATCTGCACTGTGTATGTAAAAGGGTTCTTCCCATTGCCACAGGATTCCATTACAGGCTTCTCAACTGCCTTTAAAAAGAAGCATGTTTATAGCTAATTGGCAATATATTACAAGGGAAATTAAGACCAAATAAGAAATAGAGTTAGGTGCTACCCTGTAAGGATAAGTTAGTAAAAATAAATCATCTTTCAAACATTAAAATGTAATAGTTGATAACATCATTCATATAACTTCTTAATAATTCCTTCAAAATATTACATAATCTAGTATGATTTGAACATAAAGTGACATTAGAAATTCTGGAGTTTCTGATTCAGACAGGGTAGTGTCTTAGTTTATAAAAACTGATAACACGTGTTGACCACAGATGGGGAGAACATCTTTTGCTTTCATATCAGGACCACTTCAAATAAGTGCAACTAAAATAAAGAACATAATTCAATTCTGATCTAGATTAGTAGTTTTAGGGGAGAACTAAATTATATCTAATCAGCCAATCCCATTATTTTAGCAAACAGAATCAATTATGAAAAACAGTGAATGGGTTTATAGGTATAGGTGGGTGGGTCATTGGGTTAGGAGAATACTGGAAGTGGAGCTGAAATTAGAAAATGCATTTAAAAATTACAGCAAGTTAAAGCATAATAAAAAATAAAATTACAGCAAGTCAAAATGAACACTTTTAAATATACTTAACACAAGTTTCACAAAAAGCTAGAAATCAACCATGAGAAAAATATCTGAACTGAGAAAAACATTTGTATTTTATATCAGAGAATCATTGTGATAACTTAAAACTAAGAGGAAAAAAGGGAAAAAACAACAATCTTTATTTTGGTTTTGAAGAATAAAATTTCTGATAATATCACAAAAGCCTGGTTTTAATTAATGAAGAAGTTAAAAGGAGATGTAAATATGTGAGGTTCACATAATTATTAAAAGTAATAATTGCTCCAATAAAAACATCATTATAGAAACTACTACAAGAAATAATAAGAAAAATGCAGGCATATCATAAGAATCCATTAGGAACAATAATCATAAAAATAAAACCATATATTTAAAAATTAATATACCTAACAATTGTTGAAATGCACATTAAGTTACAGAAAAATTGCTTTGAAATCTAATGAGTATATTCTGATGCTAAGAAAAGTCGTACTTGTTAGATCTACTAAGTTTTAAATTTGTTTAGAAGAGTAAAGTTCATAAAAACGGATGTTATATATATGACATGGAACATTTTAAAAAACTATTCTCAGGTAAAATGTATACACAGCATACTTTCCTTGGCATTTTAATTATCTTTTAAGAAGATCCATGTGGGACACAGGGGGTGAGAATTACTTTATTTCCTGGAAGATGATGACTTTGAATCTTTTTTGGGTCTCATATCTGAGTAGACTTTCAAAAGTTATGGATACGCTCCCCTGAAAAATGCACATGTGTCACAAATACAAATGATGCAGATGATTCCAGCTCTTCTACAGATTTTGAACACCTGGTTGATGTATTAGTGATTCTTAAATTTCTAGCTCTGGCCTGTCTCTTTCTCCAAGTCCAAACCAGGTTCAGAATGATTCCAGGACATACATGAAGTATGCTGATCCCCACCTTGCTCCCTGAAGATAATGATAAAGGCTTACTTTGTGCAAGATACTAATCTAATGCTTTATTTTATTTTCTTTTTCATGGTACTGGGGATCAAACTTAGGGGAACTTTATCACTGAACTGCACCCCAGTCCTTATTTTTTAATTTTTGAGACAAGGTCTCACTAAGTTGCAGAAGCTGGCCTGGAACTTGCGATCCTCCTGCCTCCGCCTGTTGAGTCGGTGGGATTACAAACAAGTGCCATTGCGCCAGTTGGTCTGAGTGATTTATACTCTTCTCTCATTTAATCTTCACCACAACCCTATAATGCAAATACAGTTGAGACAGCAAATGGAGATGAGGAAAAGGAAAAGACATGAGATAAAGTAATATGTGGAAGATCACAAGACAGTAATTCAGGCTGCATGGCTCCAAAGCTTGCTCTTAACCATTATGTCATGATACCTTTTCTTGGAGATTTAGAAATAATTTCTTTTTTTTTTTT